>PKMM01049946.1:15036-58471 GCA_002933915.1 Eutrema heterophyllum | reverse complement strand
TTTAATGATTCTTGCCCTTCGAAAGAGTTTGAGAGTTTGACAAATATGGTTCTGGATTATGCTAAAGGCCACCCTTTGGCTCTTAAAGTGTTAGGATCTGATCTTTGTGAGAGGGATAATCTGTACTGGGAAGCTAAACTGGATAGACTGAAAAGTAGATCACATGGAGATATATACGAAGTTCTGGAAACAAGCTATGAGGAGCTTAACATTGAGCAGAAGAATGTTTTTCTGGATATTGCATGTTTCTTCAGATCAGAGAAGGTGGATTATGTGAAAAGCCTTCTGAACAGTCATGGTGTGGATGTGTCTAGCGTGATAGAGGATTTAGTTGACAAATGTTTGATTACTCTTTCTAATAATCGCATCGAGATGCATGACATGTTGCAGACGATGGGCAAGGAGATAAGCGTAAAAGCAGAAACCATAGCAATAAGAGACTTTAGGTGGCTATCACGACATGACACCCAGAGCCAATGGCATATCAGACTATGGGACAGTGAAGATATTCGTGACCTGCTGACCAAAGGCTTGGTAATGGCATATCTTTGGTGATATTCTGTCGTATACCATTGTATTCTAATTTAGCCTCTTGCTTTGACTTAATCACTGTGTATCTACCACTTGATTCTTAGGGAACTGACAAGATAAGAGGGATTTTCCTCGACACATCAAAACTAGGAGCAATGCGTCTAAGTGCCAAAGCTTTCAAAGGAATGGACAATCTCAGATACCTGAAAATTTATGATTCTCGTTGTTCTCGAGCATGTGAAGCGGAGTTTAAACTACGCTTGCGGAAGGGGCTTGATTTCCTTCCTAATGAGCTTACATATCTACACTGGCACGGATACCCGTTACAGAGTATCCCTCTGGACTTCGACCCCAAGAACCTTGTAGACCTTAAATTGCCACATAGTGAATTAGAAGAAATTTGGGACGATGACAAGGTATATATTTTTAGGTGTAGTTTTGATCAGTCGTAAGCTAAACCCTTGAATGCTGATTTGGATCTATGATTTGACTTGTGGTTGGATCTTTTGTCACAGGATGCTGGGATGCTCAAATGGGTCGACCTCAGCCACTCCTTGAATTTACGCAGCTGTTTCGGTTTGGCTAATGCTCAAAATCTTGAGAGACTGAATCTAGAAGGATGTACAAGTTTGAAAAAGCTGCCATCGTCGATGAACTGTTTGGAGAAGCTTGTCTACCTCAATCTCAGGGAATGCACAAGCCTTAAGAGCCTTCCAAAAGGAATAAAATATCAATCCTTGCAAACTCTTATTCTCAGTGGCTGCTCTAGCTTAAAGAAATTCTCACTGATCTCAGAAAATGTTGAAGTTCTACTTTTAGATGGCACTGCTATAAAGAGTCTTCCCGAGCCCATTGAAACCTTGAGAAAACTTGCTTTGCTGAATCTGAAGAACTGCAAAAGGCTGAAGCATGTTTCTTCTGATCTTTATAAGCTGAAATGTCTACAAGAGCTGATACTCTCAGGCTGCTCACAACTAGAGGTATTTCCAGAAATCAAAGAAGACATGGAATCTTTGGAGATTTTACTTCTGGATGATACAGCCATCACTGAGATGTCAAATATGATGCATTTGAGCAATATCAAGACATTTTCGTTATGCGGAACAAACAGTCAAGTTTCTGTTAGCATGTTCTTCTTGCCACCTCCGTTGGGCTGCTCTCAGTTAACAGATCTTTACCTCTCAAGGTGCAGTCTCTACAAACTCCCAGATAATATTGACGTTCTCTCCTCATTGCAGTCTTTGTGCATAAGCGGAAACAACATCGAGAATCTACCAGAGAGCTTCAACCAACTTCACAATCTGAAATGGTTTGATCTTAAGTATTGCAAAATGCTCAAGTCTCTACCAGCCCTTCCACAAAACCTGCAATATCTGGATGCACACGAGTGCGAATCACTTGAAACTTTGGCAAATCCATTAACGCCTCTGACAGTAGGAGAACGCATCCATTCTATGTTCATCTTTAGCAACTGTTACAAACTGAACCAAGATGCACAAGAGAGTCTCGTGGGTCATGCTCGAATCAAAAGTCAGTTGATGGCTAATGCATCTGTTAAACGTTATTATCGGGTATTGCTTCTTTTTATCCTTCCCTCGCCCTCTTCCTTTCACCATTGAAATTAGATCAAAATCTTACTGTCTGTCTTTTGCAGGGATTCATCCCAGAGCCTCTGGTTGGGATCTGTTACCCGGCGAATGAAATACCGAGCTGGTTCTGCCACCAAAGACTAGGACATTCACTAGAAATCCCATTGCCTCCGCATTGGTGTGACACTAACTTTGTTGGACTTGCCTTATCTGTAGTTGTCTCATTCAAAGACTACAACGACTGCGCAAAACGTTTCTCGGTAAAGTGCTCTGGCAAATTCGAGAATCAAGACGGTTCATTCACAAGATTTGATTTCACTCTCGCAGGCTGGAACGAACCGTGTGGATCGCTTAGCAATGAACCAAGAAAGCTCACTTCTGACCATATTTTCATGGGATACAGCAGTTGCTTCCACGTCAAGAAACTCCATGGAGAGAGTAACAGTTGCTGTTACACAAAGGCTTCGTTCGAATTCTATGCAATGGATGATGAAACAAAGAAGAAGGTAGAAACTTGTGAGGTGATAAAATGTGGGATGAGTTTAGTGTATGTTCCTGATGATGATGATGATTGTATGTTGTTGAAGAAGACAAATCTGGTTCAGTTGAGTTTGAAGACCGAACCAAGCTGTTCCTACAGTCTTGATGATGTCATGGATGATGTTAGGCCCAGGAGAGGACGATGCCAGTTTGGTGGTGGTGGTGATGAAGAGCCAGATCGTAAGAGAACGAAGGAGGATAAGATTTTGGTGTGATAAAACTTATATTTATATTTAATTTTAAATGTTTATTTATTTAATGTTAGTAAAATGGTGTTCAATTTATCAGTAATAATGTTATTCAGTTCAGCAATTTTTCTTATATAAAAACTAAAATTCTTGACTGTTTTGTTTAGTATACCATACGTAAGAACGAACATTTGTCAAAATAGTTACATAAGCAAATATATCTTCAATTTATGGCAAATTATATGGTCTAGGAGATTGCAAATGCGGGTCCACACGGAATACGGAATGTCGACCACAGTGGATTATGCGCGGTGGAGGGATATGTATGGTCTTAATTCGCATTTAAATATGAAATCACGAAACTCGCGACAAACTTAAAAAAGGCAACTATCTCCTATTTTGCGACACGTGTATATATATATCAATTTTTTGAAAGGGAAGAAGGAACCGAAGAAATCAATAAATAAAGAGAAATCAAAGAATGGAACACGCGTCAAGCAAATGTCATAAACAACCAAAAGAGAAAACGCCAATCTGTTTTCTTTTTCTCAAATCACACTAAAAAATCTTCTCCGTTTGCTTTCGATTCTTCTTCATGCTCAGATCTCTTTCGATTCGCTAAGAAAATTCGATTTTTCCATCACTGGGTTTTCCTCTCGTCTTCTCAGAAACAAATAATCGGAGAATCCAGTCGATTAGTAATCTAGAGTTTTTTTTTTTTTTTGTGCGCGTCACTGTCCCGATGACTTATCGCGAGGAGGACGATACGGTTACTGAGCTGCGAGTGAGAGTTGAAGAAGAAGAAATTGAGAAATCAGGGCATTATGCTAAACTTAGTGACGAGTTTGAAGAACATGAAGCAGAGCAGGAAGAGGAGGAAGAAGATTCATCGCCGTGTTCTTCTTCTTCTTGTGGAAGGAAAAGATCGATTTGGTTCTGGATCAAGCTTGCTCTTATATTCGCGTTTTTATCTGCTTTGGCACTCGTTGCTTACAAATGGATTGCTCCTTTAATCATGGATAAGGTTTTTGAATTTCTCCATTTAAATCTAATTCCATGCATGTGATTCCTTGTTCCCAGAAATTCGCTGTTGAATTGAAGTTTCTTGTGTTATGTTCTTCGGAAAAATTTAGTTCTTTTTCAATTGGGTTTGATTAGGGTTTCAATAACTCATCATCACTCTCCAATAGGATCCTAATGTCTCCAATAGGTTCCTTTATAAGATTGGTTCATGCGAATTGGATCTCTGTATAGCTACAATTGGCTCAGCAGTGGAATTTTCCAATTACTTATAGATGAAAGTTAAGCAGAATTGAGATTTGTAGATAATGTTCTGTGGCCAAAATCTATACATATTTGATAACATCTTGATCGATCCATTAAGTAACATGTTTAGCTCTGTTACTAATTATGGCATTATCCATTTTTCTTACCTTTGTTGCAGGAGCTTATCCCTCTCATAAAATGGGAGATGAGGACATTTACACACCCTGTGTTGGGTCTTCTTGTATTCGCATCCGTGGCACTATTCCCTATAATACTTCTTCCGTCTACGCCGTCAATGTGGGTGGCTGGGATCACATTCGGGTATGTCTATGGCTTCCTCCTCACTTTTCCAGCTATAGCTATCGGTGTATCTCTTCCTTACTTCATCAGCTATCTCTTCTGCCACAAAATCCAAGTATGTTTCTGAGCTTGAAATCAGTTTATATATCCTGAGCAACGATTTCTTCATATTTGCTGAAACTGAATCGTGTTTTCAGGGTTGGTTAGAAAGATATCCGGATCATGCTGCAATGTTGAGAGCTGCTGGTGGAGGCAATTGGTTTCACCAGTTTCGGGCAGTAACCTTAATCCGGATTTCCCCATTCCCTTACGTTGTTTATAACTACTGCGCTGTTGCGACTGGTGTAAAGTACGGTCCTTACATCGCTGGTTCTCTCTTAGGCATTGTGCCAGAGAACTTTGTCGCAATTTATACGTAAGTTTGTAAAATTTCTTTGCAGTTTTGCTGATAATTAATGATTGAATTTAACGTTCTGATAGTTTGTCGTTTGCAGAGGGATTCTTATAAGGAAATTGGCAGATGCATCCACTGAGGAACAAAAGGGCATGTCGATTCTTCAGATTGTTCTCAACATTCTTGGTTTTGGAGCAACTGTTTTGACAACTGTTCTCATCATGAAGTATGCGAAAAGACAGCTCCAAGTTATGAAGAAGGAAGAGGAAGCTTTGTTGCTGCAGTAATGGCGACAACCTCGGAAGCTTTTGTGTCTGCTTCTTCCCAAAGTACAGGTTCAGTCCAAGATTTGAAAGAACTCTGGTTTTTGGTCACTGGGTTCTTCAACTTCTGTTTTTTTTTTCCAGCTGAGAATAGAAAGGGTAAAAAAGAAAAATATAATGTCGATTATACACATACAAATCTAACTTCTAACACGATCTAATCTTATATACTGTATATGTTTTCTGATTTTTTTTTTCCTTTTTGATGTTTGGAAGAGAAATACAATGACAATAACTCATATACTATTGTTAATGTGGTATATAATAAACTTAAAACAATCTTCTCCTTCTTTTTTTCTAATAATATTTGTTTTATAAACCATGATTATTTCTTTGTAAAAAGAAAATTTGTTTTGTAAGTTTAACAAATAATGCACTTTGAGTATTATAGACTGAATAGGGAGGAGGCTCATATATAACTTCGATTTCCATGTTATAGGTTATCTCAAAACACATGTTTAAGCAGAGAGCAGAAGTAGAATTACTCATTAGAATCAGTTGTCGGAGAATGTTTATTATTTCTTTGCTAAATCGTAAATTAAATATCGTTAGAAATGAAGAGTTAGGCTTACAAAGTTAACAAACCTATACAGATTTGGTTCCTTGGCAAAAAATAAATAAAAAACAAGGAAGCAAAGATTTGAGCTTATAGAAAAGATTCTCATTGTAACCACAAGGCCATGAGCTTGGTGAACTTTTTACGGTGTCTTCTTGAGTTGATGGAGTTAATGATTAGCCGGTCGATATCCTTGAAGATAGTAAGCGGCGGGAAGGTGAGTTGATTATGGAGTAGATTGTTCCTCTATTTCCATATACTACAAACCGTCGCTTGAGCAACCAGCTTTCGGAGAAGAGAAGGAGCCCCACTAGAGCTTGATGAAGTCCATGCATTAAGGTCGGACCATGACTGGAAGGTGGAAGGTTGAAACCACAGTTTAACCTTTACCGCCTGCCAAATAAGCACACTAAACCCACAAGACAGCAAAACATGGTCCCGGGTTTTGGAGAATATTGAAGTGGTCGAGTGATTCGGGACAAGTCGTAAGATATGTATCTCCTTAATGAGTTGTTACCTGTTGAGATGAAGCAGCATCGCGGTCTAAACCAGCTAATTTAGCTCTTATAATCTGCTGAATATCCCGAATAATGACAGAAGAAGGACGGGACTCGCTCCTATGACTCAAGTAAAAATGGCTGCTTGAAGGTAAAATTTATTATGTTGGTTTTCAGAGATCCATGAATCGTCTACACAAAACATCAGTATATATTATTTCTTAAGATATTCTCTTGAAAAGTTTTGGTAATTAGAGCTTCATAATCATATCTTCTTTGAATAGAGGAATCTTTGTTAATTGACTGTTGATTCTGAAAATCACACAAGGGGTAAAACAGCAAACTCGTTGATCGGAATCTCGTTTTATTGATTTAAACTCGGCGGAGCTACAAGATTATTTGATCGTAAAAGAAAGACTTAAGAACTAAGGAGATAAAAGCTAAGATCTCAGACATCGATCTCTTAAGTCTCGTATACGAATGTGGATGCTTTGAATGTGGCGAGGGCCTCCTTATTTATAAGGTTCCGAGTCGGTCTAGATCGAGAAGATTTCATTTTCCTAGTTCCATCAGGATAAGGAAATCTTCCTTTTCTCTAACGAAATCGGGAAAGATTCCGTAAATCTCGGAGGTTGGCGTGTTCGGCAGCGAGTTGGGTTTTAGACTGAGCTCGGCCCGTTGAGTATGATCATGGGCTCCCTTCACTTAGTTCAAACCGTCGTAAACTAGGATCAATTGGGCCGGTTTAGGTTCAAACCGGGCTAAACCGGAGAGTGCTAAACTCACCTCCAACAATTGACCATTTCTTAAGAGCTGATCACCTAGTGGATTTGAGATAGGCACAAGCTTCGGTGACGGAAATGGCGACACTTGGAGATGCGCCCTCGCCGACGGCGATGCTGCCGGAGATGATGCCGGCGATGAGAAACAAGAGATGAGGGAAGGTGGTAGAGGATGTCACATATATGGGTGGATTTGATAAAAAGGAGAAAAATGTGAGGGTATAAAAGGTTTACTATTGTTTTTATATATATATAAAACTAGATTATGACCCNTAGCCACATTCTTCCGACTCGGTCTCTTTTCAGCCACATTCCCTTTCTCCGTACCCGCAATTGCCTCAATTTCTCGGGTAGCCACATCTTGGTTGTAAAGATCTTCAAACCATATTGACTTCTTTTTCTCAATAAGACGCCTCCTCCAACCATCAGCAACTGGATCATCCTTATCATTCCATCCACATTCTTCCTCCATGATTCGACCCAAAAGAACTTTCTCACGGCGAGATGGAGCCAAGATACTCTGAATATCCTGTGAATACAGAAATACAATTTCAGAACAACTCCATCATACATAAATAATGAATATGAGAAGTAATCTACATTAAAATGATCTCTAACCTTAGTTGTACCAAGTTTCTCATACATTTTCTTTATTAGACCTGGCTTTGAAAATCCTTTGAACTTCATTTTGCACATCCGAGGACAATCAGGGTTTGTGTCTTTA
Organism: Eutrema heterophyllum; assembly: GCA_002933915.1. Lineage (NCBI taxonomy): Eukaryota > Viridiplantae > Streptophyta > Magnoliopsida > Brassicales > Brassicaceae > Eutrema > Eutrema heterophyllum. Next base: position 50,781 of record PKMM01049946.1, on the reverse strand, counting down.
ACATCTTCTCGAAAATTGTTCTTCAGAACTGGAACTGCCTCATACGCTAGAAGCTACGCACACAACACAAGATCATCCAAACCTCAGTTGTACCAAGTTTTTCTAACCTTAGTTGTACCAAGTTTAACCAAGTTTATCTAACATAAAAACTAAAAGAGGAATATTCAACATTCAAATCATATTTACCTCCAAAGGAATGACGAAACTAGGGAAGATCCATGCTCCTTGCACGACCCCGTTGAAATGGCTCATCAAATGAAATATGTCTTTCATATTCTCTTCAAATGCTAGTCGCCCCCAAGGAAATGTTTTACAGAAATTTAGATCATTTACAGCTCTGAGAAAGAACGAATGAACAGAGGGTGCCTCATTTCCTGTTTTCTTTTTTCCTATAATGACGCTGCATAAGAAATAGAGCACCGCCATATTCAAACGATCTGGGGATTTTTTTTTCATCGACATTAGCTTTTTCTCCACTTCTTTATATGTTACTTTGGCCCCAACTTGAAAATGATTCGAAACAAACTTCGAACTGCCTGCTTTTTCATAATGATCTGGATAAGGATGGCAGTATAGTCCAGAAAGGAGTGCATGTTCCTGGAGAGAATAACGGACGGGAACGCCATTGATAATGAACCAACATTCCTTCTCCTTCTCTAAACGGGCCATGCGAACAAGAAGCATCCACATACCCATGAGCGTATGGCTTGAGTCCCTATGCATATGGAAGAAGTGGTTAAACTGAGGGTGTTCTAGGAACCATTTCATCTCCTCGGGATTAAGAAGACCCTCTAATGTCTTCACTGCCTTGCTAATATAGCACTTTGCTGAGAGCTTAATTGGTATGTTATACTCGGTGGGACTGAAGAACATTCTCAGAGGTTGTAATGCTTCGGCATCTTCGTTTTCTTCCTGCAAAACAGATTTAGTTGTACTAAGTATTACTAAGTTGTACCTTTTCGTTTCAAGAATTTCTAACTTACAAAACCGACTAGTTGTACGGAGTCCTACTAAGTTGTGCAAATACATACCGTTGAATGTTGAACAGATTTAGTTGTACTAAGTATTACTAAGTTGTACCTTTTCGTTTCAAGAATTTCTAACTTACAAAACCGACTAGTTGTACGGAGTCCTACTAAGTTGTGCAAATACATACCGTTGAATGTTGAACGATTGACTCTGTTTTTTCAGAATCGATTGGAGTCGGCTGTGTCTCTTCGTCTTCTGCTTCTACGATTTTATCTTCTTCTCCTTCATCTTCATCTTCTTGTTCTTCTTCATCTTCATCTTCTTGTTCTTCTTCCTCTTCGTTTTCTTCTTCTACTACGATTTTATCTACAGGCGTCTCTGCATCCCCACCTTCTATCGGAGTCGAATTTCCGATGTCACTTGTTCCATCTCCACCTTCGGTCGGATTTCCGATGGTCTTTGTAGATTCATCTTCGGTCGGATTTCCACCTTCGGTCGGAAGCATGTCTTCATCTTCGGTCGGATTTCCAAAAACACTTGGATTCTTTGTACGCATTTTGCCTTCGATTTGAGAGAAGAAAGGGATTCCGATTTGATACTTAGAAGAAAAAATAAAACGAACCCGTCGATTTTAGGATTTTAGGATTTTAGGGGTTTAAAATCGGACCCGATTTGTATTGGTTCGGGTGGATAATCCATATTTCACCTGGTTGGGTCTGTAAATACTATAAAGTGTAAAGGTTATTCAGTAATTTTACATCATCTCGATTTAAAAGAAAATCAAAATGAAAACATTTTTTATAACATTTTTTATAACAGGGGTATATGAGCCTCTTTGTCATTCAATAGAGGTGAATGAGAAGTTTGTCCAACGTAGGCCTTATCTTCCTCCCAAACAAATCTCTCTCTTCTTCTCTTGTCTTTGGCCGTTGAGTCTCTCTGTCCAGGTTGCTTCCCTGCTCTAGGTTTTTCTTCAATCGCCCCAATTTCATCACTGCCTTCTCCGATTAATTTGAACTTGGTTCTTTCCTTTATCGCATTGCTTACCCCTCCCTGAATGTATATCTTCTTACCTCGATCTTCGCTCTCTCCTTATGGGTTTTGTGTCAGATAGACCAAGAGATTGAATCTTCCGACCCAATCGATCATCGATAACCATTCGCCGCTCTCTTCTTATTCAGCCGTGTAAAAGTCAGTACTTTTGTTTTGTTTTGATTCTTTAATCTCATTGTTTCCGTTTCGGACTCTCATGTTAGGCTTGTGCGTACATTTGAATTTGAATTTCTGTTAATCGCTTGTTACAATAAGTCACACCGGGTTTCTCTATGGACTTCTTAGAATGGCAGCTGATCAGAGGAGAAAGCGGATGAACAGTGCCAATGTTATTGGTTTCAGTTCTAGGGAGCATTACAGAGCCAAAAGGAAAAAGATTGCTTCACCAGATGGTGCGTTGTGTTCGGGCGATCACATCAGTCTTGAATGGGACCGCAGCCGAAGTAAAGTAGTCTCTAAGAGGGAACAGGTTGGCCTAAGTTTGAGGCATCTTCGCGAATTTGTTGATTATGTTCCTCCTAGGCGGAATCTCTTGGCACAAGTATGCCTGGTCCCTCATGAAACTTTCCAGTTGGAAAATCTGTCAGAGGGGCTTTCTAACGAGGTATTACGGTGTTATCCTTGCGTAGCATCTGCTTGCACCTTTCACATCTACGTTTTCACCATTTCTCTGCACTTTGGTCTCTTAGGTTTGGCGGGGTTGTCTATCTGATGGCGAAAGAAATTATCTGCAGCAATTCCTCCCCGAGGGAGTTGATGTGGAGTAAGTCGTACAAGCATTGCTTGATGGGGACAATTTTTGAGGAGAAATCTGGGTTTGTGGACGTTTTCTAGAATATCATTAGAGAAATCTGTATTTGGGATTCACGGCTTTCAACGACTCTCAATCTTGCAGGGTATCGGAGCTCGGATTGAGTTTGGAATTTTTCTTTTTTCTTTTTTCTTTTTCTGGGCTGCGATTTTTTTGTTCTGGGTGACTGAAACCCTAAATCGAAATGGGAATCGATTTTGGGATTTTATGGGTTTAATGTTTTTTTGTTTATTTTTTATTTTATTAATTAATTATTTTTTAAATTTATTTGACCCCGGTTTTAAATTAAGAATTTGAATTATTAAAAGTCAACTATTTTGTAAAAAAAATTGTAAGCGTGTATTCGGAATTTACCCTGAGGGTTTTATTTATTAAAATGTTTAGATTGAAAGTTTATAGTGTTAGTTAAAAACTGTAAAAGTTTAAAATGTTAGTAGTTGCTATTTTGAAAAAAAAATTATACGATTTTTCATATATATATATGATTAAGATTTATTCGTAAGTATAACTTTTTCTAACAAAAGATAAATAACTAAAAAATGTATATAATGAATTGAAAAAAATTAATGAATAAATTGTAGAAAATAAATTAAAAATATTTTCCATAATTTTGTAAATTGCCAAATTGGGTGATTAAATAAAGGTTAACTTTTGAGATCGTGCCAGAAGTTAATAAAAAAGAATTGGGCTTAGGTGGACTAAACAAAATTGGGCCAAGAGAAAAACAAAATAGGAAAAAATAAGCCCTAAACAAAATAGAAAAAAATTTGGGTCAAAGTCTTCGTCTTGTTAAAATCATCCCCTTTTTGGACCTGGTTTTAAAAATTCGCCGCCGGCGAAAAAACACAGGTCACGCTTCTGATTTGTAAACAATCGCTTCCAAGTCAGAATCGTACGTTTCCGAAACGATTCCAATCTTCACTTTTTGGGAATCGCGCTTCCATCACGATTCTAAGCGCTTCCCGACGTTTCCGATTCCGAAGCGGGAATCGAAGCTTCGCCGGCGTTTCCATGCTACATAACTCGTCGAAAATAACGGTCTATGTTTGCCCTGAAACCCCAGAGCAAAGAGATATCTCTGCAACTGGAAAAACGCCATGAAACCTCGATTTTCTGAGAATGTCTATTTGTTGGGTCGCTATTCATTTCTCCGCCGCTTCCCCCATACTCATCGCCGAACCTTCAGCTCTTTCCTCAATAATAACCGTTCGAATCACTTCGGCGCTCGCGCTTCGTCTCTCGGCGGCGGAGGCGGAACCGGAGATTCTAAAGGTAGATGCATGCTACCGAAGCTCCTTTGAACAGTTAGATTTTGCGCTCCCGAGTTTAATCTGTGAGATTACAATTGAGAATCGTTTATTTTGCTACTCACACTACAGTTGTAAAGATTCTGGGTTTCTCAGAAACCTGTGAGAAATTTGTTCAGTGGAAACCGCTTGTGAAGTTCCTATCGTGCTTTGAGCTTGAATCATTGTCGTTTCCCTCGTCGGATTTTATCATTTCACATATACATAACTTCAAAACGGTAATGTAGGCAATGCTTTTCTCTTGCCCGGAGCAACAATGGCTACTATCCTTATGCTTGGAGCACTTCATGCTCGCCGGCTCTATGAAGACAAGAAGGTAACGTCACTCGCATTGTAGACATCGGCTAGGTTTTCTCAAATCAATAGATTTGGTGGGTCTTCTTCTTAGCATTGGTTTTGAATGGTTGATGAACAGATCGAAGAGAAACGGGAAAGGGGAATCGAACTTGAGTTCCACCAAGATGTTAAAGTAAAACCCTTTTGTTGCTCTTTTTCTCTTCAGATTCATTGCCTATTGAGTTTCTATCTTGACATGTTCTATCGTGGACCTCCTCCTTATTGTAGGCCTCGTTCCTGGGAATTTTGCCTCTGCGATCAATCTCAAGAGCATGGGGTTCTTTGACGAGCCTGGTAAGTTCTTCTTTGTTGAAGCACTTCTGGTTATTATGGATCATGATTTTCACTTGTTAGGTCTTTTTACTCTCAGGAAATTCCGGTCTGGATGCGGCCTTATGTTTATCAAGCCTGGGCTCGGGCTTTCCATACAAGTATGATCTCTTTGTTCTTGTACACGTCTGCTGTTGGTTTGACTTCTTGAATTATGCAGAGGAAGTGATTCCCAAACTGATCTATCTGTATGTTCAGATCTTGAAGAAGCAGCTTTGCCTCTTGAAGAATATGCTTCACTACGGGATTTCTTTGTTCGCAGCTTGACAGAAGGATGCAGGTCTATCGACCCCGATCCTTGTTGTCTGGTAACCGGTAACAAGAACGTTGTTACTTTCTTTTATGCAGACTTTCTTTCTTAGTTTTGCTCTCTAAGATTTCAAGGAAATCAGGTTAGTCCTGTGGATGGCACTGTTCTAAGGTTTGGGGAGTTAAAAGGAAATAGAGGGATGATCGAGCAAGTCAAAGGACATTCTTACTCAGTACCGGCTCTTCTCGGAACCAACTCTCTGCTTCCCATGGTACCTGAAGGTAAGGATGAGTCTGAAGAAGAAGCTGTTGGAGATAAAGGCGACACGTCTTGGTTGAGAGTCTCTTTGGCATCTCCAAAATTACGGGAGAGCAAGTCAGCTAGGTCAGTGAAAAATCAACCTTAAACATCTAAGAAGTGACTCTAGTGTCGAGAAAACCACAACTTACAACATCGAGTTTTGGTTGCAGTCCAATGAAGGGGCTCTATTATTGTGTGATATACCTAAGACCAGGGGACTATCATCGGATACACTCTCCGGCTGACTGGAATGCATTGGTTCGTCGACACTTTGCAGGTTTGGTTACTCTCTTATAAGTATACATGACAGCCTATGTGTGGTTGGGCTTTTGCAATGATATTTGGAGCCTATGATTGGACTTTTGTGTATTGGTATCCCTCTAAAAAACAATCAATTTTTCAGGCCGGTTGTTTCCTGTGAACGAGCGTGCGACAAGAACGATAAGGAATCTCTATGTCGAAAATGAAAGGGTGATGCTTTTTCTCTTTGTAGACGTACCAAATATGGCTCGCCTTTTTTTTTAATCTCCAGACATTGATCATCAGCTGTTAATATAATTGAGAACAGGTCGTGCTTGAAGGGCTATGGAAAGAAGGTTTTATGGCACTTGCTGCTGTTGGTGCGACCAACATTGGATCCATTGAGGTAGGTGTGATGAAAATTGAAAATCCTAACTCCCTAAGCCCCAGACATTAAAGAAGTTGCTGACATTTGCTGTCACAGCTTTTCATTGAACCTGAACTAAGAACAAACAAGCCAAAGAAGAAGCTATTTCCTACAGAGCCACCAGAGGAGCGGGTGTATGGTCCAGAAGGTCATGGCTTAAAGCTCGAGAAAGGGAAGGAGGTTAGTAGGTCTTAAAGAGATAATTGAAAATTCCAAGTTAAAAAAATGTAACAAAGTTTTTTTTTTCATATCATTGGTAAATGGTTGATGTATGGGTCGATGCAGGTAGGAGTGTTCAACATGGGATCGACCGTGGTGCTTGTTTTCCAAGCACCAACCGCAAACTCACCCGAGAGTTCAAGCAATTCCTCAGATTTCAGATTCTGTGTCAAACAAGGAGACAGAGTCCGTGTTGGAGAAGCATTGGGAAGGTGGAAAGAGGAATGAGTACATGGCGTTATGGACTAACAACATGCCCCACTGTTATTTTTTTTGTTTTCTTACGCACAAACACGATCTGACCAAATAATAAATCATTTACTAAAAGTGTTTATGCTTGTCTCTACTTGAGGCTGCTCGTGAACAGATTTTGTAATTGCCCTTATTACCTATTGAACTCCACATCTACTGTTTTGAAACTGTGAATAGAATCTAGAATCTAAAGTTAAGTATGTTATTAACTTTTTGATTTACCACATAGAACCACAAGAACCGCCCGTCTCGCAGAGCAACATGGAAGAAAAACATTGAAGATCATTCATATTAATTTTCTTGTACTGTCAGATTAGACATTTGGACTTAGCGGCAACATAATTCTATAACTAATTTTGATTTCAGCCAACATTTTTCAACAGAGATGAATTTCCAAATTCATCAATCCGTTAATACCATAACAGAGATGTTTTATATATTTGGCTTATACGGACTGAATCAATTGAAAAAAAAAAAAACTGAGGATTCTAGAATGGGAGGCTCTATTATCCTCTCAAACGTTAGAAAAAGCTTTTGCTATTATTACGAACATGAATCTATTACACAATGTCTAATGGTAAAAGCACTTGCTAGTGCATGAATCTGGAGACAAAACACTTGTTTTCATGTGTCTATTTTAATCATCAGGGAATCCGAGGAACCTGTCGATAATGCGGGCAACAGGTGTTCTGTCCCCTGGAGTATATCGAACCAGAGACTCCAATTCCATTTTCGTTAAGGCTTGATGAAGCGTGTGAGGACGAGTGTAGTACAAGTGCTTCCTCTCTTCTAGTGCTTCAGATAATTCACACTGATGATTGTCCATCAGATCTTTGTTCACTACTACAATCAATGGTTTCCCTAGCTTTAGTGTTTCGAATATGCTTACAGATCCTGCATCATTGAGAGTTGATTACATTCTAGCATTTCGAAATGGGTCTCCGGTTGTGATTCTATATTCCACGAGAGAAGTTGTAAGAGAGAAAAACTCACCAGCGTGACTAATCACAAGAGATGCATATCGAATATAATCTGCGATACTCGAGGAAAACCTGAAGTAATCCACGACTAATGACCCATCCGCTCCATCACACTGGATCAGTAATGAAAAAGTAAAAAACCACATGAGAAGCTTCAAAGAGTATATTCAAAAATTCAACAAGAGAAGAGTACAACAAGCAAGGCAAATTTGAAGGACCTACATCATCAAGAGAGCACCAGAAGATCTAAAGATAAATTAGATGAAACAAAACTGTAACTCTTTTGCTATTATTGTGAAACTAAGCCGATCAGATCGAGAGAAAAGATTCACCTAAACAGAACATAACCCATCTCTGAAGTTGAACTGTTTTCTACGGATTTAAATCGATTGTTACTCGTAAATTATGCCTTCAACCCAATTTTCATAATACCACAACCAAATCAAAAGCAAACAAGTAAAGAGAAGTGAGTGAAGAAGATAAAAAACTTGGTTGGAGAATAGATTCCTCGACCCATTTGACTGAGAAGATTGAGTATATCCTCTCTTCCGCAACTCGTCTTTAACATCTTCACTGACCACTGCTTCAACAAGAGCATCGAAACTCGTTCCCACCGTCACAAACACTACCCTCTTCGCATCCCCACCATCATTCTCTCTATCTTCCATTTAACACCACTCGATTTTGTCTCTACGGATTAGGGAAACAAAGAAGAAAATACTTAAATCATTTATCATCTGACAACAACAGAAGAATGTTTTTTTAAAGGTTGCCGTCGATTCAGAACATCAAAGATAAGATCAATTTGTCTCAATTCGATTTAACCCAGCTTCAATATAATCAAATTGATCCAGTTCGATTAAACCCAGATTCGATATAATCAATTTGAATCAATTCGATATAACCCAGCTTCGATATAAACAAATTCATCCAATTCGATTAACCTAGCTTCGAATAAGATCTATCTCGGTGTCAATTTCCCCAAATCTAATTTCAAATCACGGAAACTTCAATCGATACACCCGAATTTCGAATTACATAGACAACCGTTAACACAGAGAGAAGAAAATGACCCAAATACTAAGAAACATTTCTACGAATCACCTAAGACAATTTTCCCCAGAAAATGTTCAGATCCGTCGAAGAACAATTAAATCAATGAAACAAAAAGAAAATTTCCGAATGAGAGTTTACCAGAAATGGGCAGATCAAATGAGATTTTTCCTCCAATTTCAAAAGCTTCTCTTATCGACGATATTCCACACACAAAAAACGGGTTTTATCTTTCTTTCGCTTCTCTGAAATTATATATATATTTTTTTTTTGGTCTAAACTTCTCTGAAAATTTGTAACGACGACGAACACGACGAAACCGAATTCAGCGTCAAGTCAAATTCCGACGGAATCATCGACATAACTCCTTTCTTCCTTCTGGCGTTTCGGGAACCGTGAGCGTTGATGTACACAATGGGATTCATCGATAAGGTCCTAGAGAGGCAGCGAGATTCCTTCGTCATGCTGGTAGCCGGAGGATATATGATGCGTGAGCCGTCGAATTGGGAGAAACTGGAGATGGAATCAGAGTTTATAATTTTCGTATTGGGAGAAGATGGAGATGAAATTTGGTCATTGTATATACATTTCAATGTGGAGCCTATGTTTCTAGTTTAATGGGTTTTGTTTGGTTCAATCAGAATTCGAGGTTCGCATCTGGGTTCACACCGTTGCAGCCGAAACTGTTGGATTCGATCATGGATTTGGAAAGAGCCAAGACTAATCGCCGGAGGAACTCACTTCGGCCTAGGACGATGTAATTTAACTCTATGTGCTCTCAAAATCTCGTCTTTGATGTGTTTTGTCTTTCAATTGCTGATGATTCATTTGTTAGTATCACTTGGGACGAGGTCATATTGAGATAACGATGAAAACTCAGCTTTATCGATTGTTGGAGCAACGAACATCCGGGTGGTATTTATATCATTAGCCTTGTTCTTGTTCTGCCTTTTTGTGTGTGTATGTGTTCTTCTTGAATTGACTTGATTTGATTTTCATCATGACTGAATTGTGAATCTCTGCATCTTGTGAGCTCTTCAGTGACCTAACACGAATTAATCATCATGACGTTTTCATTCTTTGTTTACGATTCTATTTTACAACCTAGGACTTTGATTTGGAGTTCATATGTTTTTATTTATGTTTCCTTTCACGGTTATGTGTTGCAATCTGTGGGTTTAGTGAGTTGACATTCTAAGCTTTACTTCAATCTCTATGGATTCTTCTTTCAAACTAATGTTTGATTAATTTGTGTTCTTGGTAGAATTTCGGACAACTGGGACAACTAAGTAATACCGTGTTTGATTATTTGTGTTTTTTTGGTAGAATATCGGACAACTGGGACAACTAAATAATACTATGTTTGATTAATTTGTGTTCTTAGTAGAATTTTGGACAACTGGGACAACTAAATAATATTATGTTTGATTAATTTGTGTGTTTGGTAGAATTTCGGACAACTGGGACAAGAATAAAGACAGGAAGAAAGAAGGGAAAAAGGGCAAGAATAAACAAAAGATTTAGAGTTTATGGTTTTTGGAATTCGACCATTACAACTTATTTTAGTATGTTTTTGATCAATTTGGTTAACTAATTATATTGTGTAAGTTATTCGGTACAACTGGATACAACTAGTATAACTATATAAATTACAATTAGAGTTAAAATAAATTAAAAACATAATTAATAATTTTAATTAGAGACCATACAATGTTGGAAAGACATTGCTCAAGTGTGGAATTGCTAGCCCATACAACGTTGAAAATATAATGGTTTGTTTTTGATTTTAGGTACTTTGAAGTAAAAATGGATTTAGGTACAACTTACTACAACTACGTACAACTGATACTAAGTCCAACTGGTATAACGATATAAATTAAAACTACAATTAAAATCAATTAAAAATTAATAAAAAGGGGACACGTGCGCCGTCAAATTAACACGTGCACCGTCAAATTAACACGTGCGCCGTCAAATTAACATGTGCGCCGTTAATTTTGTACATAGTTGTCCATACGTGTCCAGTTGTACGAAGTTCCTAATAGTTATCCTTTCACGAATTTATGGTTTTTGTAGTTGTCCCGTAATATAAATTATTATGTTCTAGTTGTCCACGTGATTTTGGAGTTTTAATGGTCATTTAGGAGGCTTTCATAGTACAAGTTATGCAAAATCATATATTTTGTTTCTTTTCCATCATAAGATGGTTAACATTACCAATGTCTTCCTTATAATATAAGGTGTGTTTGATGTGAAACAAGAATATGAATAAGGAAAATAATAAATTCATATTATCCATATTTTAAAATTTGTTCCTTATAGTTTAAGACGTGTTTGCATTTCTTAAGTAGATGTTTTCTTTATATGTTTAATTTAATTTTATTACTATTTTTTTATTAAGTAGTTGCACATAGTTGTCCCTACGTGTCCAGTTGTACGAAGTTCCTAATAGTTGTCCTTTCACAATTTTAGGGTTTTTGTAGTTGTTCCGTGATATAAGTGATTATGTTCTAGTTGTCCACATAAATTTTGAGTTTTAATTTTCATTTCCGAGGTTTTCATATTACAAATTGTGCAAGATCATATATTTTGTCTCTTTTTCATCATAAGGTGGTTAACCTTAACAAAGTCTTCCTTATACTATAAGAAGTGTGTTATGTGAAAGAGGTGAAAACTATGATCTCGTGCAAATTGTATTATGAAAACATGCTAAATGATAATTAATAGTGGGAAATCATATGTCCAACTACAACATAATATCCCATCGTAAGGTCCAACTAAAAATACGCAAAAATTGGCAAACTATGAATATGAACGGACAACTGTACACTTAGGGACAACTTTATGTATATCACACGTGGGATTTAAAACATTGAATACTTTTATTTAAATATTATAAAAATAAAATTTAACACATTTTCTATAAATACCCATTATCTATTAAGTAGATGATTTCTTTATATGTTTAATTTAATTTTATAACTATTTTTTTTATTAAGTAGTTGCACATAGTTGTCCCTATGTGTCCAGTTGTACGAAGTTCATAATAGTTGTACTTTCATGATTTTAGGGTTTTCGTAGTTGTCTTGCGATATAAATTATTATGTTCTAGTTGTCCACATGATTTTGGAGTTTTAATGGTCATTTAGGAGGTTTTCATAGTACAAGTTGTGAAATCCTCTCGGTTAAATTGAAACTACCTCTGCTACATTGAAATTTCGAGAAATACAAATACAAAATAGTTCTTAGTTGTACCTAATTTCACCTGGTAGTACAAAACAAAGAAATACAAATACATAATAGTTCTTAGTTGTACCTAGTTTCACCTGGTAGTACAAAACAAAGAAATACAAATACATATTCACAATTAAGTTTCCCTACTGCTTTTGCTCTAAAACCACCTCTCCAAGTTTATATCAAGCACAAATTTGTTATTCGTCTTTCGGCGACGTTCTCAGGAGAATAGAAACCGCTTTTCTTGATTTCTTCCCGGTTTTTTGGTCTACCATTTGTACCAGTTGTCCTATATCTCTTAGTTGTACCATTTGTACCAGTTGTCCTATATCTCTTAGTTATACCATTTGTACCACTTGTCTTATATCTCTCAGTTGTACAATTTGTACCAGTTGTCCTATATCAGCAGATTTGGTGAACTAGGGTTCTAATCTACATAAGAATCACTATAATTCAACAACTACTATCGACAAATTACCAATGCAAAGACCTAATCGTCCCATAAAACTTGGTTACCAACCCNGACAAGAAGAAAGAAGGGGAAAAGGGGCAAAAGGGCAAGAATAAACAAAAGATTTAGAGTTTATGGTTTTTGGAATTCGACCGTTAGAACTTATTTTAGTATGTTTTTCTTCAATTTGGTTAACTAATTATATTGTGTAAGTTATTCAGTACAACTGGATACAACTAGTATAACTATATAAATTACAAATACAATTAAAATAAATTAAAAACATAATTAATAATTTTAATTAGAGACCATACAATGTTGAAAAGACATTGCTCGAGTGTGGAATTGCTAGCCCATACAACGTTGAAAATATACTGGTTTGTTTTTGATTTTAGGTACTTTGAAGTAAAAATGGATTTAGGTTCAACTTACTACAACTACGTACAACTGATACTAAGTACAACTTGGTACCACTGGTATAACGATATAAATTAAAACTACAATTAAAATCAATTAAAAATTAATAAAAATGGGACATGTGCGCCGTCAAATTAACACATGCGCCGTCAAATTAACATGTGCGCCGTTAATTTTGTACATAGTTGTCCCTGCATGTCCAGTTGTACTAAGTTCCTAATAGTTGTACTTTTGCGAATATAGGGTTTTTGTAGTTGAACCGTGATATAAATTAATACGTTGTAGTTGTCCACATGATTTTCGAGTTTTAATGGTCATTTAGGAGGTTTACATAGTACAAGTTCTGCAAAATCATATATTTTGTTTCTTTTCCATCATAAGATGGTTAACATTACCAATGTCTTCCTTATAGTATAATGTGTGTTTGATGTGAAACAAGAATATGAATAAGAAACGGAAGATTAATTCATGTTATCCATATTTCGCATTATGAGAACCTCCTAAATGACCATTAAAACTTGAAAATCATGTGGACAACTACAACATAATAATTTATATCACGGTTCAACTATAAAAATCCTAAATTCGCAAAAGTACAACTATTAGGAACTTCGTACAACTGGACACGTAGGGACAACTATGAGTATAACACGTAGTGAACCTCCTTAATGATAATTAATACATATATGTTCTTAGTTGTACCAAGTTGAACCAAGTAGTACAAATCCGATAAATTCAAATCCAGACAAATACAAGCACACAAATACAAATATGTTCTTAGTTGTAGCAAGTTGAACCAGGTAGTACAAATCAGATAAATTCAAATCCGGACAAATACAAGCACACAAATACATATATGTCCTTAGTTGTACCAAGTTGAACCAGGTAGTACAAATCCGAGAAATACAAATACAGACAAATACAAACACACAAATTAAGTTTGTTCATCATGCCTTTCGGGCTGCAACCACCTCTCCATGTCTATGCCAGGCACAAACTTGTACATCCTCTTTCGGCGACGTTCTCCGGTGGATGGAAACCGCGCCTCTTGATTTCTTCCTTTTTTTTGGTGTACTCTGGCGGTAAGGTGTTTTGTATACTTAGGGACAACTTTCTGTATATCACACTGATACTAAGTACAACTACGTACAACTGATACTAAGTACAACTTTGAAGTAAAAATGAATTTAAGTATAATTAATACTAAGTACAACTACGTACAACTGATACTAAGTACAACTTGGTACAATTGATATAACTATATAAATTAAAACTACAATTAAAATCAATTAAAAATTAATAAAAAGGGGACACATGCGCCGACAAAAAAGGACATGTGCGCAATCAAATTAACCCGTGTGCTGTTAATTTTGCACATAATTGTCCCTACGTGTCTAGTTGTACGAAGTTCATAATAGTTGTACTTTCACGATTTTAGGGTTTTTGTAGTTGTCATGTGATATAAATTATTATGTTCTAGTTGTCCAAGTGATTTTGGAGTTTTAATGGTCATTAAGAATGTTTTCATAGTACAATTTGTGCAAAATCATAGTATAAGTTTGCAAAAAAAATACTCAATTAGCAATTACTCAAGTTGTCTCAGTTGTACCATTTGTATCAGTTGTCCTATATATTTTAGTTGTACCATTTGTCCTATATATGCAATTTCCAACATCTCTTTCCTTTGTCTGTCAAACAAATCGCACAGAGCTTCTCCGGAATCAGAATCATTAGGATTTAGCAACACTGATCTCTGGTAACACTTAGCAGCTCGATTGAGATCATGGGTCACACGTGAGTAGTAATGCCCTAGATACTTGAACGCCGCCGCATTATCCGGGTTTAACTTCGCCGATGTGAGGAAGAAGTGAGTTTCACCAATGGCGAAGGAGAGAGGAGAAGAAACCGATTGCAAGAAGGACGCCGGAGGAGGCGACAGCCGGCGAGATTGGCGGAGGTAAGCGGCGGACTGCGTTATAAGTCGGCGTTCCTCTTTTTTCAATTTTTGTTTTTCTCATTTTTTTATTGTTCTACATTTTCTTTTTAAAAAATTAAATATATCAACACATTCATTAAGGCTAAATCAGGTATTTCATATTAAGAGTGGCATGCTGATTAATTAGTGGCATGGCTGATTATTTTTTCTTCAAAAGTGGCAAATGTGACTCGTTCTCGATGGGATCAAATGCACAAAAGGGATCAAATGCACAAAAGCCACATTTTGTGAAAAAATATTCAGATATGCCACCGTTCTAAAAATTCATTTAGTTTTGATTTTTTTTTAAATCAAAAACTCGAGAAAATACAAGTTAGTCCCTCTTACATTTTTTTAATTACAACCCAACCACAATAATACCCACCCGTCTCACTTTAACCCGATGACCCATCAACCCGATTTAGATTTCTCTAAATCTAAATCCTTAATTTTCATAAGTCACAAAGACAAAACAAAATCGAGTTAAACCGGCGACGGAAGTTAAACGATTGTTCTCGACCCCTAATTCCCGATTGTTCTCCGGCGATCTCTGTCTCCGGGTATGTCTCCTCTCATTCTTTGCAATCGTCTTCGTCTCCTTCTTCTCCATCGTTTCTTCTTCCACCTCTATAGTCTCGGGATAAACCGCCGTCGTCATGGCTCGGGTTAAAGCGTCTGGTACAGTGTATGAATCCTATGGGTCGACAGAAGGCCGCGAAGATCCAGGCGGAGCAGGAGACTCACATAATCCCACAGAAGAATCTCCCAATCGAACTGCAGAGAGGACTGAAGACGAAGCCACAATAGAAGCAACCAATAGCACTGAAGAGAGGACCAAAGACGCAGCTACAATAGAAGCAACCAATCGCATTGAGTCTTCTGCCAAGCCCAGTGATGAAGCATCCATTCACACTGATGAAGAACCCATCACTGAAGACGCAGAAGCAACCAATCGCACTGAGTCTTCTGCCAATCGCAGTGATGAAGCACCCATTCACACTGATCAAGAACCCATCACTGAAGACGCAGAAGCACCCAATCTCAGGGAAGAAGTACCCATTCGGACTGATGAAGAACCACGCACTGATGGACCCAACCGTACTGAAGTTGAAACGAGCACGGTTGTTGAAACCGAAGAGA
The DNA here is from genome assembly GCA_002933915.1 of Eutrema heterophyllum. NCBI lineage: Eukaryota > Viridiplantae > Streptophyta > Magnoliopsida > Brassicales > Brassicaceae > Eutrema > Eutrema heterophyllum. Next base: position 35,037 of record PKMM01049946.1, on the reverse strand, counting down.
ATAAGTCAAATGATGGTGAGGATGGTGATGGGGAAAAAGGAGCAGAGAGAAACTCAAGTGAGGAAGACGACAACGAAGTAGAGGAGGTATGTATACTTGAGATTGATATTGGGAATTAGGGGAATTACAGGTTAGGCTCGAGAAAACAACTAGTAGAAGTTAGGATAGTATTGGTTTAGGTAGTAGGTAGACGAGTGTCGTATAACTGGGACAATTGTGTATGATTAATTTGTGTTTTTTGGTATAATTGTGGACAACTGGGACAACTGTGTTTGATTAATTTGTGTTTTTGGTATAATTGTGGACAACTGGGACAACTGTGTATGGGGATTTTGTGTTTTGGTGGAATTTGGGACAACTAGGACAACTGTGTTTGAGGAATTTATGTTTTTGGTGGAATTTGGGACAACTGGGACAACTAAGTAATATTGTGTTTGAATTGCAGGATACCGATGATGAAACTCAACCACTGCAGCCCGAGAAGCTGTTCTTTGCTCCAACTGAATACACCAAGGGTTGTAAGATAGGAACTAGGTGTGTTGTGACCCAGACAGTGGAATACATAGAGAATAATCTTTCAGGAGAACTGAAATGGTTTAGAAAGCATTCTCAATTTAAGCATATATTCCACATGCCTAAGGAGCCAAACCACATGATTCAAGGCATGTGGATGCTTCTGCTTCGCACAGCTTGTACGGAGATGAAAAGAGAGTGCTGGTTTGTGGTGAATGGAGTGCCTATTAGGTATTCTATGAGAGAGCACGCGCTGTTAACCGGATTTGCCTGCCATGACTACCCCAACAACTATAAGAAATTGGGAGATTTGAAGTTTGTAGAGAAGGTGTTTGGAAGGAAAGACGGAATTAAAATCAAAGATGTGGAAGAGAAGCTGGACGAAATGAAGACCAACAAGAGCTCTACAGACCGGAAGAAGTTGACTATCTTGTATTTCTTATGCAAGGTAGTGAAAGCAAAGTCTAAGGCTGTTGGAAACATAGATCCCTTCCTTCTAAGTGTTGTGGATGATGTGAATGCTTGTGAGAATTTTCCCTGGGGGCGTTATACATTTGATGAATGTATGGAATGCATGATGAAGAACATAAAAGGCACCATGAAACCAAAAGCACAACCTGCCTTTTCTGGATTCATTGTTCCTCTGGAGGTAACTCTATATGAATATTTTCTGATTTTAAGTATTAGATTAATAGTTATGTGATTTTAATACTGAGATATTGTAACTCCATGTGTAGATTATGGCATTTGAGTGTATTCCAAGTCTTGGAAGCAAATTTCGAGAAGATGTACCCGTAAAGAAGGATTGTCCAAGGATGTGCAAGCACAAGTTCACCAAAGAAGCAATGAAAGGTTTTCCATTGGAAGCCATAAATGAAGCGCTTGGAAGTACTAAGGTTATAATTTGTGAACATACTTGGTATTATTTGTATTTGTTATGAGTTTGATTTTATGTTAAATTTATTGATATTCACATGATATTACTAGCATCTTGGAACCGGACTCGGGTGAGAAAGCTCTTTTGGCACGCATCATAGACGATGATGTTGATGATGGGATAGGTTATATTGATCCAATCATTGATAGTTGGAGACAGCGTCTAATCGTACAGAGGAAGAAGATATGGTGGAAAGATCTGTACAAGTTGGACGTTGGTTCTCGAGATGGAAGACATGAACCAGTTGAAGCTGCAAAAAGTGTTGAATCAGTGTTGGAGCTGCAAAAAGTGATGGAAATGGGTTTAAGGAAATCATGGAGAAGCTTGGTGGAATGAATGTGAGAATCGAACGCATAGATGAGAGACTGAAAGATGTTGAAGTAGAAATATATCCACCACCATTTCATCCCTCACCACCAGCAGTCTTCTCACCAACACCAGCCTCAGCACCAGAATCTGTTGGTAATGAGAAGGATAAAGAAGCTTCAGAATCTGTCGGTCCAACTGGTACAACTGAGAAGGATAAAGAAGCTTCAGGATCTGCCGGTCCAACTGGTACAACTGAGAAGGATAAAGAGGCTACAGTTTCTGAGAAAGAAGCCGATGGTGTTGACAAGGAGAAAAAAACTGAGGTGGGACCATTCAAGAGGACCAAGAGTAGTTTAAGGAAAAGTGCAACTCCTTCTCTGAGAGGTGCAAACAAGAGGAAGCGGGAACCATCGAGGTACCAGGTGTCCCCTTTTACAGGGGGGAAAGGGAAGGAAGCTAAGGAAGCAAAGAAATCGAAGACTTATGAATGTTTTTGTTGGTACTTTGTGTTTCGGTTGGATTTGTTTTTGTTGGAACTTTGTGAAATGTTTTTAGCCGATGAATTCTAGTTTTTTGTCCAACTGGTATGTTTTTAGCCGATGATTTCTAGTTTTTGGTCCAACTGGTATGTTTTTAGCCGATGATTTCTAGTTTTTGGTCCAACTGGTACAACTCAGATCCAGTTATTCGGTACAACTAAGACTTTTAGGTACAACTGAGTTCTAGTTTTCGGTCCAACTGGTACAACTGAGATCCAGTTAAAGAGGTAAAAAGTGATGAGCAAGATAACAAGAACTGAAGCAACTTAAAGTGACATTACATTCTTCTCTACTTAAAGAGGTACAAAGTGACACATACGAGAACAAGAACTGAAGCAACCAAATTCTTCAAAAGCATGCAAGGGGTTTCATTCTCCCTTGTACAAAGTGACTTCTTCAATCCAACCATCTCTGCCTTGAGATATGAGGTAAGCTCAGATTGGTGCTTTACCATTTCCAGTTCTTCCATCATAGCTTCATCCCACCATTTAAAGATACGACACTCTCCATCCTACACAAACCGGAAATTAGATAATTGAACTTAAACAATGTAAAAGTCAAGAAGATTACTTACGTCGATATTCAACGAGCATGTGTAATATAGTCGTCCGAGGTATGATGCTCCGCGATATGAAGCTAGTATTGCTCTCCCACCACAGTAGCATTGTGTGGGAAATCCAAAATCATCACATCATCCTCTTGAGCTTACCTCTGTCGGAATGTCATAGTCAGCGTCGGCTACGTGGTAAAGGCTCTCGATTAGCCTCTTGTTCCGCTTATCGTCACTATAGTTGGGGTCCATATCTGCCGGAATGCCATAGGTGTACACATATATGTTCTTAGTTGTACCAATGTGAACCAGTAGTACCAATCCGAGACAAATTCAGACAAATACAAACACAAAAATCAGATCAAAAACCCAGAAGAAAACGCACCACCAAACAAATGCTCAGACCCTAATTTTTGCATCTCTACAAACCCTAATTTTTCCCCCAATCGAGCTTACCTCCAAATTGAGCTTACCTCCAAATCGAGCTTTCCCCCAAATCGAGCTTACCTCCAAATCGGAACAATGAATCTATGTCGGATTGATTCTCTCTCTGTCGGATTGATTCCCTCTCCCTCGGATTCTCTCTCTCGGAATTCTCTCTCCTCAGAATTCCCTCGCTCCTCTCTCTAGGGACAAAGTAAAGAGAAAGGGAAAGTGAGGAAAATGAAAATATTTGGGGGAAAAGTAAGGGAAATAATATTTAGGGGGGAAATCTGAAATATTTGGCGGAAAAATGGGAGAAATCCAATAATATTAAGGGGGGAGGGGAAATTAGGGTTTTTGTAGTTGAAATATTCATGTGTTATACACATAGTTGTCCATGCATGTCCAATTGTACAAAGTTCCTAATAGTTGTACTTTTGCGAATTTAGAGTTTTTGTAGTTGAACCGTGATATAAATTATTACGTTGTAGTTGTCCACATGATTTTCTAGTTTCCATGGTCATTTAGGAGGTTTACATAGTACAAGTTCTGCAAAATCATATATTTTTATTCTTTTCCATCATAACATGGTTAACATTACTAATGTATTCCTTATAGTATCAGGTGTGGTTGATGTGAAACAAGAATATGAATAAGAAACGAAAGATTAGTTCATGTTATCCATATTTCACACTATGAGAACCTCCTAAATGACCCTTATAACTCGAAAATCATGTGGACAACTACAACGTAATAATTTATATCACAGTTCAACTACAAAAACCCTAAATTCGCAAAAGTACAACTATTATGAACTTTGTACAACTGTACATGCAGGGACAACTATGTGTATAACACATCGTGAACCTCTTTAATGATATTAATACATATATGTTCTTAGTTGTACAAGTTGAACCAGATAGTACAAATCCAATAAATTCAAATCCAGACAAATACAAATATGTTCTTAGTTGTACCAAGGTGAACCAGTAGTACCAATCCGAGACAAATACAAACACAGAAATTAAGTGGTACCAATCCGAGAGAAATTCGAGAAATACAAATACAGACAAATACAAACACACAAATTAAGTTTGTTCATCATGCCTTTCGGGCTGTAATCACCTCTCCAAGTCTATGCCAGGCACATACTTGTACATCTTCCTCTTTCAGCGACTTTCTCCGGTGGATGGATACCGCGCTTCTTGATTTCTTCCTTTTCTTTTGGTGTACTCCGGCGGTAAGGCAAACAATTCTTGAATATCAGCAGGAACACTCCAATGAGACTCATGCGGCACTACATAAATCGTTCTGCAATATGCCAATGCCCACGACTCAATCAAGTAATATTTCGAGCAGAGATCATAGATTTGGATACTCACTGTTCTCCATTCCGTCCTCATGAGGTTCCTGGTTGCAGCTATTGCATGAACACACGGGTACTTGTCTATATCAAAACATCTACAAGAACAACTTTTCATCTTCAAGTCCACCAAATACGTCTTCCCATCGAGTCCTTTAACGTTGTATTCAAGATGGAAGCTGTTCAGCTCAATCACCGTTAAAAGTGGTGCAATTGCACATCGGCTGTGAACTTCATTCTCCACAAAAGGCACCATTTTCTTTTTGTCCGATGCAGAAGCAGATTCTTTCCTATGTTTGTTGAACCATTCAGAAAGTTTTTCAAGAATCACATCAATCATAGGCAATAGGGGGTACTTCCTTGCTTTCCTAAACACACTGTTCATTGTATCTGCGGCATTGCTAGTGTCGATGTTATACTTGTCTCCTTCAAAATAGCACCTCGTCCATTTATCCAGCTCTATAATCTTATCCATATACTCACCGGCTTTAGGAAACCTACTCTTAAATGCACCATACTCTCTCACGATTTTGAAAAACCAGATCCAACTATCATCTATCTCACGATCAATTACACCAAACGCAAGGGGGGGGGGTAATGGTGATGATTAGGATCCTGAGCTGTTACAAAAACTAACATACCACCATATACAGTCTTTAGAAAAGTTGCATCAATAACTATCACTTTCCTCATTGCCATAAACCCTTCGATGCAAGCGCCCAAAGCGATAAATAGGTACTTGAACCTATTTCCTTCATCCAATTCCACACTTGTTACTGTCTCAGGATTGATATTCTCTAACATGTGCAGATAAGAATACAACATTTTGTAGCTTTTTTCAGGGCTCCCCCGCACATCATTAACATGTTGTTTTTTCGCTCTCGATGCGGTAGAGTAGGACAACTGCAAGCCAAGTCTTCCTGGTACAATACTCATGATATTTTTAGGTGTCGGGGTGTCCATTAAACCTGGATAGTCTTCATGCAACATAGATGTTACTAATCGTTGTGTGCCTTTCTGTCTACTACTACTGCTTGTACTCTCAACAGCCCGAGAGCATGTATGCATCTTTCTGTGTACTCTGACAGTCCAAAAGGATGATGACTTAGTTTTTGCAGCTCGTATATACCATTGACAATCATTGGCTTCTTGTCGACATCGTAGCATAAGTCGCTCCGTATCCGACTTAACAGTTTTACTCCCATAGCAGTTCTTATTTGCAGCTCTGAGAACCAAATCTTGCACTGCCTCCCTAGAACTAAATTCTTGATTTATTTCAAGACCCATACCATCTTCCCATTCTTCAACAAACTGACTTTCTTCCACAGGACCTGGAATCTCAACATATTCATGCCTACCATCGAAAACTTCACCAACATGGTCATCCATTGGGCTATCCACAGCTGCATATTCGTTACGTGTTACATTCTCACAATCCTCATTACCAATATTTCCAGTATCAACATTCTGTATCACCTCTTCAATAATCGTCTCGTTCACTTGTTATGCTGTTCCACATGCTCTGAAAATAGTAAGGATGCTAGCATTATCTACATCATCAACTCTGCCATTTGAAACCAGCTGCCCATAGTTCAAACCAAATTAACTTCCTTCCGCTCTTGAAAGTTGGTCGACCCTCTGATTTGTTTCCAAATCCTTGATTATCTCCACATGCAAAACAGGTTTAAGTCCCTCTGTATCCGATGATGTTAGATAAACAAAAACGTCCTCGTTATCTACAATATATGACTCTCTTCGAGCTTTAGATAGACTGTAACTCAATTTCAGCTTCGCCGTGGTGTCATCTATCGCAATCTTCCTGCATATCTTTTCTACTAACAACGAATAAACAATCTCCTCCAACGATGAGGTCTTAAGCGATATAGCGTATACAGAATTTCCTGAAATCCATTCATGCTCTTCTGAATAGTACCCTCCATAATCAAAATGTACGTTTGTGTGGGTGTTCTTCATCGCGTCCTGCAAATAGAATAAAATAAAACAAAATTCGAATCACACAATTTGTCACAGTAATACCATTTGTACATGTTGTCATATATCTCTTAGTTGTACCATTTGTATCAGTCGACATATATCTCTTAGTTGTACTAGTTGTCATATATCTCTTAGTTGTACCATGTGTACCACTTGTCATAGATCTCTTAGTTGTACCATTTGTATCAGTTATCCTATATCCCTTAGTTGTACCATTTGTATCAGTTGTCCTATATCTATTAGTTGTATCAGTTGTCCTATATCTTTTAGTTGTATCATGTGTACCAGTTATCCTATTTCTGGATCCAATCGAGTCGATACTTCCGATTCTCTAATCTACCTAAGATTCAACGACAACAACACGATTCGAGACATTACCAATACAAATAACCAATCGTGATTACCAATCGAATGAATGTGCATACCTAAACAAGTAATTTACATATCAAACCCCTAAATTTAGGAATCCCCATATCAAATCCCTAAACTAACAAAGAACTTACTCAGTTTCATCAATGGCGGAGGAAAGAGAGGGGAAGAAACCGACTGCAAGAATGACGACGCCGGAGGCGACGGCTGGCGAGAAAGGCGGTGGCGGTGAACGTCGACCCCGCCGTCGGGGAAAGGAGTGTGCAGGTCGGGTTTTTTTTTGGGTCCCGATTTGGTTTTCGTTTTTGTTTTTTGTTTTTAATTAAATCACATATTTCATTAAGGTTAAAATCGTCTTTTCATTAAATCAGTGGCAAGCTGATTAAATGATGGCATGGTTGGTTAAAATTTCTGAAGAAGTGGCATATGTGATGAGCGCTCGCACAAAAGCCACTTTTCTGAAAAAATGTTCAGATATGCCACCCTTCTAATAATTCTTTTAGTTTTGAGTTTTGTTTATATCCGAAAACTGAGTAAATGCCTTGATTATCCTCATACATCAATAATATTACCAACCCAACCACAATTCTACCCACCCATCCCACCTAAACCCGATGATCCACCCAACCCACAATTATCCCCAAATAATTATCCTCATTTTTCCTCATATTTTTTTATCTCTCTTTCACTTCTCTGAAATTTTTTTTTTTGGTATAAACTTCTCTGAAAATTTGTACAAGACGACGACGAAACCGGATTCAGCGTCAAGTCGAATTCCGACGGAATCATCGACACAACTCCTTTCTTCCTTCCGGCGTTTCGGAAACCGTGAGCGTTGATGTAGACAATGGGATTCATCGATAAGGTCTTAGAGAGGCAGCGAGATTCCTTCGTCATGCTGGTAGCCGGAGGATATATGATGCGTGAGCCGTCGAATTGGGAGAAGCTGAAGATGGAATCAGAGTTTATAATTTTCATATTGGGAGAAGATGGAGATGAAATTTGGTCATTGTATATACATTTCAATGTGGAGCCTATGTTTCTAGTTTAATGGGCTTTGCTTGGTTCAATTAGAATTCGAGGTTCGCATCTGGGTTCACACCGTTGCAGTCGAAACCGTTGGATTCGATCATGGATTTGGAAAGAGCCAAGACTAATCGCCGGAGGAACTCACTTCGGCCTAGGACGATGTAATTTAACTCTATGTGCTCTCAAAATCTCGTCTTTGATGTGTTTTGTCTTTCAATTGCTGATGATTCATTTGTTAGTATCACTTGGGACGAGGTCATATTGAGATAACGATGAAAGCTCAGCTTTATCGATTGTTGGAGCAACGAACATCCGAGTGGTATTTATATCATTAGCCTTGTTCTTGTTCTGCCTTTTTGTGTGTGTATGTGTTCTTCTTGAATTGACTTGATTTGATTTTCATCATGACTGAATTGTGAATCTCTGCATCTTGTGAGCTCTTCAGTGACCTAACACGAATTAATCATCATGACGTTTTCATTCTTTGTTTACGATTCTATTCAACAACCTAGGACTTTGATTTGGAGTTCAGATGTTTTTATTTATGTTTCCTTTGCAATATGGGGGTTTAGTGAGTTGACATTCTAAGCTTTACTTCAATCTCTATGGATTCTTCTTTCAAACTGATGTTTGATTAATTTGTGTTCTTGGTAGAATTTCGGACAACTGGGACAACTAAGTAATACTTTGTTTGATTATTTGTGTTTTTTTGGTAGAATACCGGACAACTGGGACAACTAAATAATACTATGTTTGATTAATTTGTGTTCTTAGTAGAATTTTGGACAACTGGGACAACTAAATAATACTGTGTTTGATTAATTTGTGTGTTTGGTAGAATTTCGGACAACTGGGACAAGAAGAAAGAAGGGAAAAAGGGGCAAAAGGGCAAGAATAAACAAAAGATTTAGTGTTTATGGTTTTTGGAATTCGACCGTTAGAACTTATTTTAGTATGTTTTTCTTCAATTTGGTTAACTAATTATATTGTGTAAGTTATTCAGTACAACTGGATACAACTAGTATAACTATATAAATTACAAATACAATTAAAATAAATTAAAAACATAATTAATAATTTTAATTAGAGACCATACAATGTTGAAAAGACATTGCTCGAGTGTGGAATTGCTAGCCCATACAACGTTGAAAATATACTGGTTTGTTTTTGATTTTAGGTACTTTGAAGTAAAAATGGATTTAGGTACAACTTACTACAACTACGTACAACTGATACTAAGTACAACTTGGTACCACTGGTATAACGATATAAATTAAAACTACAATTAAAATCAATTAAAAATGGGACATGTACGCCGTCAAATTAACACATGCGCCGTTAATTTTGTACATAGTTGTCCATGCATGTCCAGCTGTACTAAGTTCCTAATAGTTGTACTTTTGCGAATTTAAGGTTTTTGTAGTTGAACCGTGATATAAATTATTACGTTGTAGTTGTCCACATGATTTTCGAGTTTTAATGGTCATTTAGGAGGTTTACATAGTACAAGTTCTGCAAAATCATATATTTTGTTTCTTTTCCATCATTAGATGGTTAACATTACCAATGTCTTCCTTATAGTATAAGGTGTGTTTGATGTGAAACAAGAATATGAATAAGAAACGGAAGATTAATTCATGTTATCCATATTTCGCATTATGAGAACCTCCTAAATGACCATTAAAACTCGAAAATCATGTGGACAACTACAACGTAATAATTTATATCACGGTTCAATTACAAAAACCCTAAATTTGCAAAAGTACAACTATTAGGAACTTCGTACAACTGGACACGTAGGGACAACTATGTGTATAATACGTAGTGAACCTCCTTAATGATAATTAATACATATATGTTCTTAGTTGTACCAAGTTGAACCATGTAGTACAAATCCGATAAATTCAAATCCAGACAAATACAAGCACACAAATACAAATATGTTCTTAGTTGTACCAAGTTGAACCAGGTAGTACAAATCAGATAAATTCAAATCCAGACAAATACAAGCACATAAATACATATATGTTCTTAGTTGTACCAAGTTGAACAAGGTAGTACAAATTCGAGAAATACAAATACAGACAAATACAAACACACAAATTAAGTTTGTTCATCATGCCTTTCGGGCTGCAACCACTTGTCCATGTCTATGCCAGGCACAAACTTGTACATCCTCTTTTGGCGACGTTCTCCGGTGGATGGAAACCGCGCCTCTTGATTTCTTCCTTTTTTTTGGTGTACTCTGGCGGTAAGGTGTTTTGTATACTTAGGGACAACTTTCTGTATATCACGATGATACTAAGTACAACTACGTACAACTGATACTAAGTACAACTTTGAAGTAAAAATGAATTTAAGTATAACTAATACTAAGTACAACTACGTACAACTAATACTGAGTACAACTTGGTACAACTGATATAACTATATAAATTAAAACTACAATTAAAATCAATTAAAAATTAATAAAAAAGGGACACGTGCGCCGACAAAAAAGGACATGTGCGCAATCAAATTAACCCGTGTGCCATTAATTTTGCACATAGTTGTCCCTACGTGTCTAATTGTACGAAGTTCATAATAGTTGTACTTTCACGATTTTAGGGTTTTTGCAGTTGTCATGTGATATAAATTATTATGTTCTAGTTGTCCAAGTGATTTTTGAGTTTTAATGGTCATTAAGAAGGTTTTCATAATACAATTTGTGCAAAATCATAGTACAAGTTTGCAAAAAAAATACTCAATTAGCAATTACTCAAGTTGTCTCAGTTGTATCATTTATATCAGTTGTCCTATATCTTTTAGTTGTACCATTTGTACTAGTTGTCCTATATATGCAATTTCCAACATCTCTTTCCTTTGTCTGTCAAACAAATCGCACAGAGCTTCTCCGGAATCAGAATCATTAGGATTTAGCAACACTGATCTCTGGTAACACTTAGCAGCTCGATTGAGATCATGGGTCACACGTGAGTAGTAATGCCCTAGATACTTGAACGCCGCCGCATTATCCGGGTTTAACTTCGCCGATGTGAGGAAGAAGTGAGTTTCACCAATGGCGAAGGAGAGAGGAAAAGAAACCGATTGCAAGAAGGACGCCGGAGGAGGCGACAGCCGGCGAGATTGGCGGAGCTAAGCGGCAGACTGCGTTATAAGTCGGCGTTCCTCTTTTTTCAATTTTTGTTTTTCTCATTTTTTATTGTTCTACATTTTCTTTTAAAAAAAATAAATATATCAACACATTCATTAAGGCTAAATCAGTTATTTCATATTAAGAGTGGCATGCTCATTAATTAGTGGCATGACTGATTATTTTTTCTTCAAAAGTGGCAAATGTGACTCGTCCTCTAGTGGCATAGAGATTAAAAAGCGGCATGGGAGATGATTTTTATCCACAAAGTGGCAAATGTGACTCGTCCCCTAGGACTAATCTCGAGGTTGAAGAAGACGATGTAGAGATTTTAAGAACAGAGACTCAATAGGAGAGATCACGCCCATTTTATTTTTAGCTTTTTGTTTCAGAAATAACCAAAACGACGATCTTGCTTGAGAGAGAGAGACGTGAAAACAAAACTCTATTTCTATCTTTGTTTAGCATTATAAGCCCGAAGTACCAAATTACCAACGTAACAAAAACAAACGTTTCATTAGGCGTGGAAAATTATTGAGATACGCACCTGCGAACCCATCCTTAAGCGTCACGAACAGATCTCCCGCGAGTAACGGCCGTTTAAGTCCCCGTGGCCAGAGAATCTTCTGCTTGAATTCATCGGTGGTTCAGCTTTCCGGCGTTCAGAGCCACGATCTGAAGCCGAGAGGACGATAGCGGGGCCAAAGTAACTCGCCTGTCTGTGGCATGCGTCATCGCACGTTACATATATTTATATTAATGTGTAATTTCTACATAATATTAACCAATAATAATACTGATGTTAACATGATATCAATGACGTTCATCTCTAGAATCTTCAACTCAAAAAGTTGGTAATAAGTAACTTATAATACAAATGTTAGGATTAATCCTCTTGGCCGGTAAGAATCAAATGTGACATGGTGGCAAACCGTACCTAAGAACAATCCGATCTCAACTTTTTGGTTTTTGCTTTCTACCAAAAAAAGCATCTCGATCGAGAATATGTTTAGCTTTACAGGTGAGTTGAGTAATTTGGATGGATAAGTTGAAATGACGAGCTAGGTGAAACATTTAATAGCCATTCACGTAACAATTCTACTCATTCTCCGACTAATGAAAACAAATTCGTGGTACATTACCCACAATCCGGTAAGATCACTAAGCAAATAGATGCTATGTTTCGAGAACTTTTTGCTATTTTCCTCTTTCACTAAGCTCATTAATTAGTTGTTAATGCTTTGTTTATGAATTTACAAAAGCTTATAGTAATAAAGTCATAGTTGAGAGTGGGGACAATAATAGTTTGACGGCCTCGGTAAAATTCCAAAACAGACGGTAGCTATAAAACCATCTCACAGAAAGTTCTAAAGATTTGTATATTCAAAATCAAATCATTGCAAACTAGAATGCAACTAGAGAAGGCAATGAATGGACTTTGTAGCCCCCAAAACACAATGTCCCTTAAGAAAAAGAAATATGTGATTTTAGTTTCGAGATTTACTGAAACAGGATATAAAACATCAACGATATGAGAAATAGGGTGATCAAGTGTGATGAGAGAATTTAACCACTCAACGGTAGCCCAAATCTCATCTCCTCCTCTCGTCTCTCCAACGAAATCTTTGCACACCAAATCTCCGATCTATTAGCACCCCCACTCAGCCACACGCCAAAAGACCAAAATGTTCTCACCAAAATGTCTCAGCTTGCTGAAAGGAGGCTCGGGTCTACTACAACCCGACAAAAACGGCTCTCTAAGAGCGTGGTGAGTATAAATACCCATCCATAAAGAATCCAAACCCTTGACTTGCTTCCATTTAAATTACTCTGGCACACACCAAAACAAGTTCCCCGAGCCATCACAACAGTATAACAGTTTATCTATCATCACACAATGACTTATGAGATATGGCACCGAGTCATGATTGGTTCTTCTTCCCCATTTACCTTCACCTGGAGAGTAATAAACAACACTTCCTCTCCACCAACCCATTGCGTAAACCTTCTCCTCTATCTGTTGTGAATATAGAGCAAATCGTACAAGAAGAACGTCGAAAAACTAGAGAGAAACGTTGATTGAGGCAAACACCCGTTTAGGGTTTCTTTATTAATCGTGTGAATGATATTTACAAACCCTAAGATCTTATATTTATAAGCCCAAAATCCTGATTCCTTATCCCACTTACAAAGGGGTTCCTCTCCTAAGCCCAATAAGAAATTGTACCACGTTTGACGTTTGACGTTTGACGTTTGACGTTTAACGTTTGACGTTTCACGTTTGACGTTTGACGTTTCACGTTTAACAAGCCCATTTGCATATTTTTTGTCACTTAGAAACAACAATCTCCACCTTGACGAATAATCTCATGTGGGCTTCTTCTTCTTCCTCTAACACTAGAAGACATGGAGCAAATCCAAGCAGTGCTTGAACTTCTCCACAATAACGGGCTTGGTCAACATATCAGCTGCATTTTCCGACGTGTGCACCTTATCCAACAAGACTTCTCCAGATGCAGACAACTCCCTAATCTTATGAAATCTGACATGAATGTGCTTCGTCCTTGCATGATATACAGGATTCCTAGCCAGAGACAGTGCACTCTGACTGTCGCTGTATAGCTGGACTCCACCTTGATCAACACCCAACTCTATCACAAGTCCTTTAACCCAAAGTGCTTCCTTGGCTGCTTCTCCCATTGCCATATACTCAGCTTCTGTGGTAGACATTACAACAACAGACTGCAACACATATCTCCAACAAATAGGACCTCCTGCAAGAGTAAATACGTACCATGTAGTAGACCTTCTATTGTCTAGATCACCAGCATAATTTGAATCAACATATCCGACAACTGAACCACACTTATGACCACCAAACATAAGCCCAAGATCGCTTGTACCTGTAAATACCTGAAGATCTATTTGACAGCGTTCCAATGATCTCTCCCAGGATTAGACATGTACTTGCTAACTTGACTAACCGCATGTGCTAAATCTGGTCTAGTTCAAACCATAGCATACGTCAAACAACCAACTGCACTTGCATAAGGAACTTGTGACATACCTCTGATCTCTTCATCAGACTTAGGACTTGCATCGCTGAAAGTGAAATGTGCATCGCCAAAGGTGTAGAAACTGATTTTGCATTTGACATGTCAAACCTTTCTACAATCTTCTGAATATAACTCTTCTGAGAAAGCCATAATCTCTTAGAGCTTCTTTCCCTGCGAATTTCCATCCCAAGAATCTTCTTTGCAGCACCAAGATCCTTCATATCAAACTCTTTCTTCAATAACCCTTTCAGCTTATCAACATCCTCCATATTTCTCGCAGCAATGAGCATATCATCAACATAAAGCAGTAGGAATATGGGAGAATGGTCATCCAGACACCTTACATAGACGCATCAATCATACTCACAACTCGTGTAACCAATCTTCACCATGTAGGAGTCAAAACGTTTGTACCACTGCCTAGGAGCTTGCTTCAACCCGTACAGTGACTTCTTCAGTCTGCACACAAGCTTCTCCTCACCTGGTTTCACAAACCCTTCTGGTTGCTCCATATAGATCTCTTCATCCATATCACCGTGAAGAAATGTTGTCTTGACATCCATCTGTTCAAGATGAAAATCCCAGCTCGCTACCAAACCCAGCACAGCTCTAATGGAAGTGTGCCTAACCACATGAGAGAAAATCTTGTCATAATCAACCCCTTTCCTTTGTGAGTAACCATTTGCTACCAACCTCGCCTTGTACTTTACTGGTTCTTTCTCAGACATTCCATGTTTTACCTTGAAAACCCACTTGCATCCTATCGCCTTCTTGCCTTTTAGTAAAGGCGTTAGATCCCACGTTTGATTCTTGTCAAGGCTCTCATTTTCCTCTGTCATGGCACCAATCCACTCATCTTTCTCCAGGCTCGTAATAGCCTCCCGAAAGTTTGCTGGATCATCTGAGCCAACCACAAGAGTATAACTAGCCATGTCTTCAAACCAAAATCTTTCCGGCGGCTTTATGATACGATGTGGTATGTGAAGTGCCAAACTCTCCTCTGTCCTCCTCTGCTGACCCTCCTGCTCCACCTGAACAGGTTGCTCATCACCTTCTGCTGCTGGTCTAGTCTTACTAGACTCCTCCTGTGTTGTACCAGAATTCGTTCAGTCTCAATGGTCACATGCATTCGTTTTGACCTCGCCTGTTGCACCATATACTGCTCATCAAAAACCACATCTCGACTGAACACCCTCTTCTTAGCCTCGGGATCATACAACTTGAAGCCTTTCACGCCTTTTCCAAAACACAGAAATATACACTTCTTAGATTTTTAATCCAGCTTTGATATTTCGTCACTTGGAACTAGCATGTAAGCTGGACATCCAAATATTTTCAAGTTTGACAGATTACTATCTGTCCCAGACCATACTTCTTCAGACACCTTTTGATGTGATCATGGACGTGATCATAGACATCAGCAGCCAGGAGAAGAAGTTAGCAACCGAGCTTGTAACCCATGAGCTTAAACGTGAGGCAAATGAAGAAAACGTTTGCAAGAAGAGCTCCCAATTGAATGCGTTATTCAAACAAACGCCGCTATAATCTCACGTCTCTTCAGGAAACGAGCCAGCTATGAAAACAAAGCTCTCGGAGTCTAGTTTCCAGAACCTCCAGGATCGTCCCAATCCGACTTGCCAATCGCCCAATAACGGCCGAACAATGAGGGCGTATCCAAAGGGAGCTAAGCCTCTAAAAACGATTTCAAACAACAAGAAATTGCCTAAGGCAATGGATGGGCTGACTAAGGGCATTAGGAACATGAATCATAATCAAGTCTTGACCCAGCAACAACAAGTTAAGGCTAGAAGGTCAAAGGAGCCCAAGGAAGAATCTGTTTTCGTTTTTGGTAAGCACAGCCCATAAACACCTCCAACAAATATTATTACCCAAGTACAGCAGCTCAGCAATGTTCTAAACTAGCCCAAGTAAATCCCCAGCCCAGAAACAAGACCCCAAAGATCAAGAAGATCACACAGCAGCCCAAAACCATTCTTATACCCAAAACTGGCACACCATCTAATTTTGTGTGTTGCAAGCCCAAAACCATCCATCCATAAACACAATCCAGCAGACCAAAACAAGTGTTTCCCAGCCTAAGAACAAGCCCACAAAACTGATCCAAATCAAATAAACCAACAACCAAACAGTTTCAAAACGTGGGTACTGTAGCAAAATCACTATTCATTACGCAGCCCCTTGTGCAAAATGATATGTGTGCTTTTCTTTAATTACCAACTTGTACAACTTGTATTTTCTTTTGACTTTCATTGTGTAAGAAAGTCTTCTACCTAGCTTAATTTATGCAACCTATTTTAGTAACTAGAGTTACTTGTTAAACTCTAGTTTAGTTAAGCTTTCTTGCTTGTTTCTATATGTACGTGTGTGTGTGAAATAAGAAGCTAAGAACTTTGAAATTAAAACCTTGCCTTGTACATTTTCTCTAAGAGTGGATTCTCTTGTTTAGCTCTTTGTGAGCTAGTAAATCGATTTACTTGGTGGATTTCCAAGTGATCAAACCGGTTATCTCGAAAGGAATTTCCATCCCTTTTCGTTCCAACCATTCTACCGTTTTATTCCCTTGTAACGTCTAAAGAGTGTCTAGCGGTGAGGCTAACCGATTGGAACCTCGCTCCTCATTTCCTTTGCACCACGATCTCAAGAGACTAATTCACCACCGCCTTGTTCGTTTTTGGAGCAATCCGATTCTGAGTCAAGGATTATCCCGTTACCACCTTCAAGTGACGATTCCCGGGAACGGATTCGTATCACCTTTCCCTCTAGAGAACTCCTTGGCGATCTATTGATGAGATAGACTGCCATGTTTACTGCCTCTGCCCAGAACTGCTTTGGAAGCCCTGCATTTAACCTCAAACACCTTACTTTTTCCAGCAATCGTACGGTTCATCCTTTCACTGACCCCGTTTTGCTGTGGTTTTTCCTGACAGTGAAGTGTCTTTGAATGCCGTCCTCCTCACAAAACTTCTGAAACTCCCCGTCAGTATACTCTGTGCCATTATATGATCTCAAATACTTCACCTTCCTCTCCACCTGGTTTTCTACTTCAGCCTTCCAAACCTTGAAGTTAGCAAAGACTTCAGATTTTTGCTTCAAGAAGTACACCCAAACCTTCCTGGAGAAGTCATCAATGAAGATGACAAAATACCTAGATCCTCCCAATGACTGTTCCCGAGTTGGACCCCACACATCAGAATGGACATAATCTAAAAGACCATTTGTCGTGTGCTGTCCAGTCTTGAAAGAGACTTTGGACTGCTTACCCATCACGTAGAACTTGCAAAAATCCATCTTACAGTTCTTCAACCCGTCTAGAAGACCCCTTTTATGGAGTTCTGTCAAGCCATGCTCTCCTATGAGCCCCATGCGCATATGCCACAGAGCTGTGCTCTCAGATTCTGACACCGCAGCTGCAGCTCCACCTACAACCACGCTCCCTAACATCATGTAAACGTTCCCATCTGTCATCTTTCCCTTTATCACAACCATAGCTCCTTTACTAACCTTCAAAACGTCTTCATCTTCACTACCGCTGAGTTTTTGAATCCATTTTTATGAAGTGAACCCAAGAATATTATATTCTTCTTCACCGCTGGGACATGCCTAACATCAGTCAATGTTCTGATGATGCCATCGTGCATGCGAAACTTGATCTCTCCAGTATCAACGACACCACACGCCACGTCGTTTGCCAACTGACCAGAACCCATGTTCCCAGCTTTGTACGTCTCAAACCATTCTCTGTGAGGAGTCATATGGAATGATGCACCCGTATCTAGAATCCAAGAATCTGTGTGACAACTTGATGTCACAACGAGCAAATCGTTCACAGTGCCTTCTTCTGAATCTTCCTTCTGAACCACGTTTGCAAAACCTGACCCGCCTGCGTTCTGCTTCTTGTTTGGACAATCTCGCCTGTAGTGACCCTTCTTACCACAACCAAAGCACATCGAATTCTTCACGGGTTTAGACTTCGATTTGTCCCTTCTATTACCATCCTGCTTCTTTTCCTGTCTTCCCCTCTGTGAATTGTAACTCACATACCATCCATCACCCTGAGATTTGTCAACCACAGTAATGTTCTGTCGCCGTTCATAATGAGATTGCAGCGAAGAACAAACTGTCTCCAACCCTATAGTCGTTTTTTCGACTGTGAGAGCTGTCAATAACGTCTCATACTGAGGAGGCAGCGAACACATCAAGATCATGGCTTTATCCTCGTCCCTAATCTTCACATCCACACGCTCAAGATCTCCGATGATTTGGTTAAAGTTATTAACATGAGCAATAAGATCTCCAGACTCTGACATCTTCAACCCATACAACTTCTGTTTCAGATACAGCTTGCTGGATAACGACTTCGACATGTACATCTTATCTAACTTATCCCACATCGCCTTGCAAGTTGTGATGTTCATTACCTGATTGGTAATATCGTTAGAGAGACAAAGACGAATCGTTGAAATAGCTTGATCATGCAAATCGTCCCACTCATCTTGCTCGATCTTATCTAGTTTCGTCTCCAACAGTGCATTCTTCATCCCCTGCTGTGTCAGCAGATCCTTGACTCGCCCTTGCCACATACCAAAGTTCCCCTTCCCATCAAAACGCGGAACGTCGAACTTGAGAGAACTCCCTTTGGTCATCGCTCAGATTTTTGCAAACCTTGATCTCTGATACCACTTGTTGTGAATATAGAGCAAATCGTACAAGAATAACGTCAAAAAACTAGAGAGAAACGTTGATTGAGGCAAACACCCGTTTAGGGTTTCTTTATTAATCGTGTGAATGATATTTACAAACTCTAAGACCTTGTATTTATAAGCCCTAAAAAACTGATTCCTTATCCCACTTACAAAAGGGTTCCTCTCATAAGCCCAATAAGAAAATGTATCACGTTTGACGTTTGACGTTCTACGTTTCACGTTTAACAAGCCCATTTGCATATTATTTGTCACTTAGAAACAACACTATCACAACCCCCCCCCCTCCCGCGCATCGAATCATCATCGCCTACTATCCTATCCCACATTGACACCAAACTATTCCAAGTTTGAGTCTTTGGGTCAAATACCTCTCCCCAACTCGAGGAATTCATGTCTCTGCAGCCTCCTATCACGTAAATCTTCCCGTCTACGACTCCAGTCGCGGCTGCAGCACGATAAACTGTCATGGAAAGGACTTTACACCACGTGTTAGTACGACAATCCATGAGCCAAACATCCGACGAGTACTTTGGACATGGACTGCAAGTCCATCCCACCGATTACATAAATCTCCCAATCAAGAACCACGACGGAGGAATATTTCAAAGGTTGACAAGGGAACAAAGGGATCGGAATCAGAAGAGACTTGGCGTCTAGGGTTCTTTCAAAGCAGAGGATATACCATCGTGGTGGAGCTGACGAAAACCTGTTGCGTAAGCATACGTAGAGGCGATTGTCCCTACGACCCATTAGGGATCGAGTCTTATACAACTCTGGAGAAAACACGAGAGAGCGGTATCTCTTGGAGACGAGAGATAAGGCTGCGTAGTCCGATATCGAGACTCGAGCCAGGCAGCTTAGAGCCACCTCATCTGGCAACGACAATAGCGGAAACAACATAGAATGATATGTCTTCTCCTCCTTGTCATGCGGTAGCTCTTCCGCGGAGGAATTGGTCATCGTCACCGACTCACTGGCGGACCCAGAAATATTTTTTACCGGGTGCATAATATAACATCGATAAATACTATAAGAAGACAACTATATATATATATATATAT
>PKMM01049946.1:0-14993 GCA_002933915.1 Eutrema heterophyllum | reverse complement strand
AAAGTATCTCTATAATATTATTTAAGAAGACATTTTTGAAAATGAACTTTGTTTTGTAAGTTATTACATGAAATGTCATTACAAATAAAAAAAGATAATTGAAATAGGAAATAATATAATTGTCTTTTAAAATTATTGATGAGTATGGAAAGTACTTATTTCCCATTAATGAGGTTATTTACTATTTAGTTTTTTAATTATTATGATATTATTAAATAATAATCAATTCATACATATTCAAAGAAAAAATATATTCAAAATCTTGCAATATTTTTTACTAATTTTATAAAGAGTTAGACACGAAAAATTGATTTTTTTAAGAGTTTGTGGACTGACCACAAAAATCATAGTTTTTAATCGGTGCATATTAGAGTTATGTTTTCAAGATTATAGGTTTTTGCGGGTTAGCCCGAATAATATTTTAGTTTATTACAAAACGGATTAAGTAAACATGTTAAACATATTTTAATATTCAGATAAAAACAATTTTTCTTAAGTTTCAAAACAATTTTTAAACAAAAAATATTCTGCGCTATATAGCGAACGCGGGTTAAATCCTTGTTAAGGCTTATAAAAGAGAAGAGAGATGATACGTAATAAATATTTATTATAATTTCAATAATTATTCTAGTTAATGAAATCTATTATTCTAGATCGTTTAGATATACTAGCATATGTTAGATATTTTTCTTTCCTAAATTAAATTAAGTACGTATGTAAGAAAATAAATAAACAAACTAACAAGATGTGTACGAGAAATTATGGATATCATCATCATAGATTTTAGAATGGAGCTTACAGCCCTCGTTAGAAAAATCGGCTAATACCCTTATTTTCTTAATTATGTGATTAAATCTATAAATTACGGAAACACCCTTAATAAATCTGACTGCGTAATGGATCGTGTTTGGTAATTCTTATCGGATTGGACTATAGCCCACGTCGACAATAGACCTTTTTTATATTTCGGTTCTACAATCTCTCTGATTAGCCAGCCACTCTCCCAAAACCGTTTCTCCTTGGTAGCTCATATCTGATTGTGTCGTAAGTTTATAACTACATCCCGATTGTTTCTCCAGTCAAGATTTCATTCATTGATTCTATATATAACTAGGTTTGTTTATATCTTAATCACTTCTCTTGGATTTAAACAGTTTATGTATCTAAATTTCTTCTTCATCCATCTGCTAATTTTTTAGACGCCTTCTCTGTCATTCATTCGCTTCCTCAGGAAACTTCGAGATCATCCTAATATGGAAAATCGAAGATCGTGCAACAAGACGCTAGTACGATCTCGACACTGGCCAGCAATTAAACTTCGAAAGTAAGGATTCATTGCCACTATTATTTTGTTTTTCACATAATGTTTCCATTTATACGTTTTATTTGTTTTACTCAAAAACTTCTCGATACCAAGATACCAGGAGCCATGGCCATTAGGTGATCTAATCGATTTTTGAATGTTTATTTCGTTAATTTTTTCTCTTAATCAGACATTGGTTCTTCTGCGTTTTGATTCTTATTCTGATTCTGATGCTTATGAATGATGATAGGGTTTTCCAATTATTGATGATTTCTGAGATTTTGTTCATATCCTGGAAAATTTTGATAAACTATATTATCTATGTTGTTCTTATTTGTGGGGTTTATGTGTTTTTGATAGGTATGTATAAAGGAGGTGTGTGGAATGTAAGTGTTGAGCTTCCGGATGCTTATTCTTATAAATCTCCATCTGTTGGTTTCATTACAAAGATTTATCACCCCAATGTTGATGAACTGTGAGTTTAGTTTAATCACTAGATGTTTGATAATTATTGGATATTTGTGTTCTTGAGAATTAATCTTCTCTATCTTTGTCTTTGGTCTCTTTGTTACGCAGATAGGTCCGGTTCTGAAATCACACAAGAATAAAGGAAATGATAAATTGATCGGGATCTCGTTTTATTCAATTGAATTTGGTGATATTACAAAGAATTATTGAGGTCGGCAAAGAAAAAGAAGTCAATGTCTGAGCTTTCTCTTTCTTCTCTCTCTCTAAAAAAAATGTCCTCCTTTTTTTCCTTCCGTTTTCTCCCCATTTATAGCGGAAGAGTAAATAGCATGGTCACATGGCGATGACGTCCGTGATTGAATGTATAGTGGGCATCTAGACCAGGCTTTGCCGAGACCACTTTCTAGGGGAATCTAGGTTAGGCTTTGCTAAGCCTAATATTAATTAATCTTCTTTTTTTACTTTTCACATGTGCCCATGAAGTGGGTTTTGACAGCGATAAGTTGGGACCATCGGACTCGTAGGTCGACAACCACCTCATGGATTTTTTTACCGATCTTGAACCGTCGTCGATCGGGAACAATTCGCCGATCTCGGTTTAGAGCTAATTCAAATCGAGTTCGGTCTTTACCGAGCTTTGAAAGTTGGCAATCGCTTTGTGGATTTTTACCGATCTTGAACCATCGTTGATCGGGGATAATTTGCCGATCTCGGTTCAGAGCTGATTCAATTTGAGTTCGGTCTTTTTTACCGAACTTGAAAGTTGGCAGTCGCTTTNACTGATCTCTTGTTGAGCGTAGAAATCACACAAGAATAAAGGAAATGATAAATTGATCGAGATATCGTTTTATTCAATTGAATTTGGTGATATTACAAAGAATTATTGAGGTCGGCAAAGAAAAAGAAAGTCAATGTCTGAGCTTTCTCTTTCTTCTCTCTCTCTAAAAAAAATGTCCTCCTTTTTTTCCTTCCGTTTTCTCCCCATTTATAGCGGAAGAGTAAATAGCATGGTCACATGGCGATGACGTCCGTGATTGAATGTATAGTGGGCATCTAGACCAGGCTTTGCCGAGACCACTTTCTAGGGGAATCTAGGTTAGGCTTTGCTAAGCCTAATATTAATTAATCTTCTTTTTTTACTTTTCACATGCGCCCATGAAGTGGGTTTTGACAGCGATAAGTTGGGACCATCGGACTCGTAGGTCGACAACCACCTCATGGATTTTTTTACCGATCTTGAACCGTCGTCGATCGGGAACAATTCGCCGATCTCGGTTCAGAGCTAATTCAAATCGAGTTCGGTCTTTACCGAGCTTTGAAAGTTGGCAATCGCTTTGTGGACTTTTACCGATCTTGAACCATCGTTGATCGGGGATAATTTGCCGATCTCGGTTCAGAGCTGATTCAATTTGAGTTCGGTCTTTTTTACCGAACTTGAAAGTTGGCAGTCGCTTTGTGGACTTTACCGATCTTGAACCGTCGTCGATCGGAAATAACTCGCCGATCTCGGTTTAAAATCTACATTCAAGGTCAATCGCGATGAGTTCGGCATTCCTTCGGATTCTTACCGAACTCCTTGGTTCATATTCGCTTCGTGGATTTCCTTCCAGGTTCGAACCGTCGTCAACCGAGATCAATTGAGCCGGTTTAGATTCAAACCGAGCTAAACCGGGGAGTGCTAAACTCACCACTAACATCTCTCTGTTTATTTCCATGTTTAATACACACAACGTGTTCTATCTCAGAGAGAGTTATATGTGCAAATTATTGGTATATCCATTGTGGATTTGTTGTTGAATCTTAATGCTTTATACTTTCTTTCATGGCTTCAAACTTGGGATAGAACAATTTTTATAACGGATTTACAACATTTTTGATTACAACGGAGTCCACCGTCATCTCGGAGCCCAGCACCACTGATTTATTATTTTAAATGTGTAATTTTTTTTTTAATTTCGTTGCTATTTCGTTGTTATACTAAAAAAATAAATAATAAATAAAATAATAAAAATCGTTGTAAATTCGTTGTTAATTAACAATGATTTATACAACAGATAACACGCTTCTCACTTGGCGTGGTGTTCCCAACATTTTATTGTTCTCGTTGTACGTTTCTTCCATTTCTTCACCAGTTAAATGAAGAATGCTCATTCTGACAACATCTAACCGTTTCCGATATCTATCATATACAGAGCTTGCCCGTATGCGTGTGTTTTTTAGTTGGAAACATATTATAGAAAAATTTAGGGTGTTGGATGTATCACAAAATGCGCGATCATGGGTGTCTTTTGAATTCTTCTTGGATTATTTGTTTTTGACCTTTACCATGCATGATGATGTTGATTGCTGATCTTCAGTACTTCTTCACCATTAGATCTCTCACACATTTCTGGATTGGATTATATTCTCAGGCTACACGCTCAGGCGCTGACATTAGCCGCTCTAGCTGGAGCAGTCGCAGTGGAGTACTATGATCACAAAACTGGAGCCACTGATCGCTACCCGAAATTTCTGAAGCCTGAAAACTTGAATAAGGACTAATGCTCTTAATCGTGGCTGATGCCTATTCAGCTATTGTAGGCCTATTATTATATAGCTCGTGAAAATTTCATGTTTCTTAAATTGTTATTTTTGTACTTTGAAAGGATTTAATTATTCTGTGTTATATAAGCCCTACGACTCGCAGATTGTTTGCACAATACGGGATGCGAAGATGTAAGAGATACATACAGAAGTATATCAATAAATTTTTACTTATATTTGGGTTTTTAAGGCTGGTCATTTTGTTTTTAGCTTAAGTCCTGATTATATCTCCTATCCCAATTTCAGATTTTTATTCATTAGTTGTGTCCCTCGTCGGAGATTGGCATGCACTTGTCAGTATTACATTGATTTTATCGATGAATTAAAATGTTCTTACAGTTTTCTGGCAGTAGAAAACACAAATAAGAGTCATACCCTATATCTTCTATTTGTAAAGAACGTTTGACGGTTGATTATTAAAATCTTGTATACTAGGTTCATTCTCTGTTCTCTTCTTAAGAATTCTTTTTTCCCTTTTAACACATTCCACAACTATGCATGTATCAAACACTTGAGAGTTGAGCCTATAGCACCCGGCATGAGTACATAAAACCAAACCAAACGTTGCCGTTTAAAGCTTATGCGAGTGAGATGTGCTAAATGTAAACGTCCCACATCGGTTACACATGAAAAGAATGGGTTTGGAAGCAGACTATAAGAAGAGAAGTGGAGGAATCTTACAAATCACTTACCTGGACGGGGTCAACTCGCGATCAAGAAGACGAGTGGCCTAGGCTAGTGACTTCCATTGCACATTAAAGAAGAATGCTT
Source organism: Eutrema heterophyllum (assembly GCA_002933915.1). Taxonomy (NCBI): domain Eukaryota; kingdom Viridiplantae; phylum Streptophyta; class Magnoliopsida; order Brassicales; family Brassicaceae; genus Eutrema; species Eutrema heterophyllum. The sequence goes on along the minus strand of PKMM01049946.1, from coordinate 9,868 downwards.
AGCTTAAGGTCTTCCCAAGTGGAAGAGCCTGCGTCATTATTTGTGGCAGAGGGGGCCTGCGTTCGCGCGGTCCCTACCATCCTATAGTCTTAATCTTTTATTTTCTCTTAGTTTTTGAATTTGCCAAAAAAAGGGAGATTCTCTTTAATGTTTTTGACGACGGAATATTCGCTAATAAATTGTTTTCTGGGCAGAATTGATTACGAGAAGAGTTTAATTATATATATAAAATTATAAATAAATCAAAAGTTTGTATTAGCTAATCCCACATCGGAAGTATATAGCAAGTTATTCGGTTTTGTTTTCAAACCATCTTTGCGCTTGGGGCAATGACGCAGTTTAATCCAAATCGAGAGTTGGGCTCTTCTCATCTTTTTTTTTTTTTTTTTTCACTTTCTACTCGAATGAAATTTAAGATCAATTCGAATGAAATTTTGAGATTTCTAGACGCCATCTGAAAATGTTTATAGTAGATAGTATAATTTTCTTTTTTAATTCATATATTTTCTATTAAAACTTAAAGCTTGTGTATAAACTTAAAGTCTGCGTGAAGAGCGAGTCAACATGTTTAAAGGTATTCCGATGCAATCTGTGATTCCTCTCAGTCCAGATTGTGTATAAAGTTGCCTGCCAAGCTAATTTGAGAAGTTTCTGTTTTGCAGGTGATCCGTGATAACAGATAGAGCAGCGATGGTGTCCTCCCAAATCTAAGAAACCGTGAATGAACATCTAGCAGCTACTCTTCTCCACAGATCCCACGAGTAGCTACAAGCAAAGAAGAGGTGATTTCTGTCTTCCCCAGCCGAATTGCAGAGCAAACAATGGGCGTCTATGTGAAGTCCCCAATTACTGAGTCGATCTCTGGTTGGCAGCGGTTGAGCACAACAAGCCAGGAGAAGAAGCCGTGTTTAGGATGAGGCGAACCATACCAATTTCTTCCAAGGTACCAGTGTATGGGAAGGTCTTAGCGCTTTGTAAATAGATCCAGTAGTAGGATTCCTTCTTGTAGTTTCACCCAAATCTCATTCATAGTTATCCTCTTCTTCTGATAGTACAAGACTAGAAAGGAAAGCTTGAATACTTATTTGTCTCTCTGATATTAGCGTATTTTAACTCTTTTTGACATGCATTTCACTTAGTTTTTGTGTCTTAATTTGTGTGTTCATAGAGTTTTTCTATAATTTTGCATTCATAAGTAGAAGTTAGTAGATTTTATATAGGTCCTAGAGAGTTTTGGTGCATTTGGAATGTTTCAGGTGCTTGCTGGAGTTTACGGGAAGATCATGGACTAAGAGGAGCCGCACGACCGAAACTTGAAGTCTTGTATCGGGGTACTCAGAACCGATGCACCACCCCGATATCGAGCTGTCTAAAGAAGGGTGTTGTATTGGTGGTGTGCATCGGTTAGGAGCACACCGATACACCTGCAGAAGAACATACCGGCCCTGCACATCGGTATCAAGCATGCCGATACAACCTCAACAGAAATGATCCGTCACTGGCGAAGAAGTAGGTATCGGTACTCGATTCTGGGGTCATGCATACCGATGCAGCTAAAGAAGAAAAGAAGGAGACAACATCGACATGGTATATCGGTATCGAGCATACTGATATGAGGTAAAGGCAAAGAGACCCGTCCCTGTGAAGAAGTAGTTATCGGTGTTGTGTTCTGGGGTCGTGCACACCGATGGGAACTGAGGAAATAAGGAAGAAGAACACAACGGTGCCATGTATCGGTATTGAGCATACCGATATCAGTTCAAGAGAAAAAGACATGTCACTGCGAAGAAGANAGAAGAGAGATTGTAAGAGATTTTGGTGTTTTATGCAAGTTCTCGTCTAATTCTATCTTCTTATATTTTCCCATGAATCTAAATACTTCCTTTATAGGATTTGTGTAGATAAACATGAGTTGTGAGTAGATTTCTAGGATTCTAGGATGAAGTAGATTTAGGTAATGTTAGTGTAAATCAATGATGTTAGGGCTTAGATTATTAATTATCCTTCCTTGTTTAGTGTTCTTAATGCTTAATTGACCTTGATCTAGTCGATTTAGATCATAGGGAATTTCTCGCCCGGAAGGTGTTCGACGAAATTCCCCAATGAACTAATCAAGGGATATTGCATTCTTAGCCTATGGAAGTAGTTGTCTAAGATGTTTATTGATTAAATGATCTGGTTTTTAATGCTTGGAAGTTACTAAATCACAAATGAGAATTTGTTCTTGATTTGGTAATTTCCAAAGCGACTAATTCCAAAGGATTGGATTAGTCTAATTGTATGATCATAGTCTAAGGATTAACATTACTTGATTATATTGACATCATTGTGAACCTCTAAAATTATCAACAAATCGTATACTTCACCCTTGGATTCGTTTTTAGTATTGTCTTAAACCGTGATTTGCATTCTAGTTTGAGTTCTTATCTTTTACTTCAGTCAATTAGAACTTGTTTTCATTAATAATTAGGTTGTTAGAAAACCTTCTTTTGATTCGCTTAGATTAAGAAGTTTTATGTATTCTTAGTGTTTAATCTTAACCCATTATGGATTGACATCTCAAGTACTATGATGACATGAGTACGTTTGAGATAATTGAAATTGAAAATACCCGTTATCACTCTCTGATCTTGCAGGAGGAAGTCTCCAGCTGCCTTGTCTCCACAATTTGTCTAAGGTGGTGAAAGCTGAAATTCCTACTTGTCGAGTCCCTTCATTACCAAAATATGTTGCTAGCCTGCCATACGAGGACCAGTTGTCAACCCAGAATCTGCACTTTTTGCCATTTTCTACTATCAATTTGATCCAATGGTAAACAATATCTCTCTGCTTTATCAATTTGTTTGCGAGCCAAGAAAATTTCTGATTTGTTTTGATTGTCCAAGAGTTTTCAAGGTTACCAGACAGTTTGGAATCTCGGTTTTGAGGTTTTTAATCTCGAAGAAAGTTACATGAGAGGTTAGGCGATCTTGTCCGACGAAGACGAACACACACATAAACACAACACCCAAGCACACAATAGATTTGAGAGAAAAAAAAAACAGAAACAAAATCGCCAAAAAAAAGAAGAAAAACTATAAAAGTAAATTCGGATTTACCACCATTCACATAGGCAAAGAAAAAGACTCTTCAAACGGCTACTCTTTTTTTTTTTTTCCGTTGGCGCGTTACGAATGACAATATTTTTTGCGTTAAATCGAATATTTATAGAGGATCACAGTAAAATTCAAAATTTAAAAAAGAAATGTAAAAGCCCAAAACAAAAAGGCCCATCCCAAGGATTACTTACGCACATGTCAAAACTATATATGATTTACAGAAAGTTTGAGCAAAACAAAATAAAAAAATAAACCGTTGACAAAATATAAACCGGAATGTTGAGAAAAGGGTTCTCAATCAATTTTGTCGGTTTTCTGATTAATGACTCATCACCGAGAGTAATAATCTAATGATTTAGCTTTGATCAGTTCCAGAAATTTAATTTCCTCTTTTAATCAGCTTGCGCGAAGGTTAAATTGAAGAATAATATCTTTTATAGGTTTTGCCTCCTTTCTTCCAATAATTGTTTTTATTTGAAATCGGATTATTCAGTTTTGACCTAATTATCAATTTCATTTTCCGACTTATGATTGCTTCTTGCCTTTTAAATATTTCATGAATTTTCTAATTGTGTTTATACTTTCTTCAACTTCAATATAAAATTTCACTTATCTGCTGAAGAAATGTTTGATTTCTAAGTTAAACTAAAGCTACAACACAACTTTCTGATCCAATCTTTGTGTCTCTGATTCACAAAATTGTGTCTGAATATCTGGTATTAGCAAGACATTGGCACAATCTACACAGACCCAACCAAAGATGCAAATCTCAGCCCATAAAGAGAAGACGAAGACTAAAGCAGAACCTGCAAATGAAACAGAGACTTCAACAGAGCCGTTAACTAAGCGCCTATGAGACAAATACCTGCACCATGGAAGGTAGTGAAACTTTCTATTCAACCAAACAGTCTTTCATAGTGTCGCACAAAATGAGCTAACCGTCAAAGGTTTACAATTGAAGTTGATGTCTATTGCAATTCAGCTTAAAAGCACAAGACACTATCATCCAACAAAATGATATAATAATACCCAGAGTCACTAAAGATTTACCACTCAAGTTTGTCTCCTTATTGTCATTCATCATCAAACGGTACCAGCAAGAGCACGCTCAAACACATATGACATGGGGACCGATAGCATCGCGTCACACCACTCGACCTTCCCCCAAACCTCTTTTGGGTTGCACCTTTCAAGCGCAATCACCGCGCACCAAATCATCTTGTTCTTATATCCACTTGAAGGCACAAACTTGTCCCACAAAACCGCCATATTTCCACCGTAATCAGCCAATCTAACACGGGCATAACCAACAAACTTAGGCAATCCTTCCAAGCCCTTCACTTTTCTCCACAGCCTAAACTTAGTGCTGTACCATTTGACCGCTCCCTCATTGAAACAGTACAAAACATCCTCTATTGCGCACTGAGAAAACCCAGTCCAACTATCACACAATTCCCGTTGGACCGAGCCCCATTTACCTTCCTTTGGATCGTAAGTCAGACCCTTACTCCCAAGAAAAAGGTGGAACTTTCTTTCAATACATGCACTTCTGGGTAGGGAATCCCAGTCCAAGCCCCAGCAACCATTGGGCACAAGATCCCAAATTTGGGAACTTGGGTCCAACACCTCGATCGAGTCGAAGGGATATGACTCGTCGTATTTGCAGCCTCCTGCTACATATATCTATCCATCAACGACGCTAGCAGAAGGGAACATCCTCTTTCCTCGCAGGCTTGGACCATCGTGCCACGTGTGAGACCAGCAGTCGAGGATCGAAACGCTAGACGAGGGCTTATTGTCGATGTATCCACCAATGTCGTAGATATTAGAACCAACCGAGACGAGACCCGACCAGTAAGAAAGAGGAGAATGCGGAACTGGGATTGTAGCCAAAACATACCCACTTGACTTCTTCTTCTTCTTCTTCTCATTGGTGGTATTGGTTAGGGTTTGGTCAGGTTTCCGAGCGAGAGTGAACCAGTGAGGGTGAGGGTCAGGTGGGAACTGTAAGCACACGTAGAGACAACTCTCAGTGCGGCGGCCCAAGAGTGATCGGGCCTCGTAAAGCTCCGCTGAAGAGAGGAGTGAGCGGAAGCTCTTGGAGACTATCGAGAGAGTAGGGTGTAAGAATATTTATTCTTATATGTGACATATGTGTCTCGATTTAATATTAAAGATCAAGTTCATATTAAACTTAGAGAAATTCTAATATAAAAGACGAACATCGTGATGGATCGGTTTCGATAACAACATTAGAATTTGGGTGTATTGATAACCCTCTTCCTTACCTTATGTATTATTAAAGTCTTTCATTAATGCTCATCTGAAGTAATGAATAGATAGCTATGAAGTAATGAATGGATAGCTATGAAGTGAATTACTTAGCTATGAAGTGAATTACTTAGCTATGAAGTAATGAATGGATAGCTATGAAGTAATGATTGGATAGCTATGAAGTAATGATTGGATAGCTATGAAGTAAATTACTTAGCTATGAAGTAATGAATGGATAGTTATGAAGTAATGAATGGATAGCTATGAAGTGAATTACTTAGCTATATATAGATGCTTTAGCATCATCATTAAAAAACAATCACAACGAAAGGTTTACTTCAGAGAAAAAAAAAAGAGTTCGAAAGATTTCTCTTCTCCATCGAAAGAGATCATAAAAGTGAAAGGTTAAGACAAGAAGAAATCAATTCATAACAAGCCTAATCAAAGCATGGATCAAGGTTAGTGTTTCTTCTTTTATAGCAAAAGGATTGTGGTAGGATTAAATCAAATCTAGTTCATCTTGGGATTGATTTCATGAACTGAAATCAGAAAAGTAATTTACATTTGGTATCAGAGCATACTAGATTTGTTTAATTCACCATGCATGTAATTGTTATAATTTAAAAGAGCACCATTAAAGACGAAACTAGAACCGCCGGTTTGGTTCTGTATGGTTGGTGTCTCGTATGGTTTAAGAACACGTTTAAATTTGTTTTTGATATTATAATAGAATAAAATGCTTCCGCTGTGCATTTTAATAAAGGGAAATTTGTGTTATGAAATATTAGCACAATATAAAGTTATTTGCCCATTAAAGTTTCAATGCTTATATCGTAATATAACATGTTAGTCACCAAAGTGGCCTTGTTATATTACACATATATACATTAAGAGAATAATAGAATTTATCAATTGATTATGATTAAAGAGATGTTATAAATGACATAAAAGTTTTTTGATTGATCAATTGTTTTACTATCTATATTCTAGGAGATCACCCAAAGGTGGATCATTGAATATAGTTAGTAATACGAAAAGGATTAATCATTTCTTACTATAATCAATAGTATGTATACCCAAAGGTAGCATGCTTCTTTGATTTATATATGATTTGATTGATTATAAAAGTATAAATTTAGCATCGATGAAAGTGCATGTATTTAAGTATTGCCCAAAAGTTGCTTAAATTCATGCTTTAAAGTTTATATTACAGTTTCTGAATCTGTATTAAAGTCTCAAAGCACTAATGGGTAAGCATGTATAAATGTTGTAGCCTCATCAAATATGTTTGCATCGGCTAACTCTGTCGTAAAGTTCAATGGGCTCAATTATGGAGAGTGGTCCGAACAGATCTAGTTTACCCTGGGTGTTATGGCATTGGACTCTGCCATACTAACGGAAGAGGAACCCTCAGTCATTAAAGAAGATAGCTCTGGATCTGAAAAGTCTCGGTATGAGAGATGGGAGCGATCTAACATGCTGAGCTTGAATTATGAGAATAACGATGGTGGAAAGTATTAAGCCATCTATGCCTAAGACAGAGAAAGCAAGGGAATTCTTGCAGAAAATTAAGGAGTGTTCACAGTCGGATTTGGCTGATAAGTCAATTGTAGGAAGCTTAATGAATGATCTTACTACAAGAAAGTTTGACTGGTCTCAGCCAATCCATGATCATGTGACGCACATGTCTAACTTGGCAGCAAAGCTAACAACCTTGGGAATGGAGGTTCATGAACAGTTCTTGGTCCAGTTCATCATGAACTCTCTTCCTTTTGAGTTTAGTCAGTTCCAGGTGAATTACAACACGATTAAAGAAAAGTGGAACTTTAAGGAATTAAAGGCTATGTTGGTACAAGAGGGAGGGAGATTGAAGCAGATGAGGGATCAAGTTGTGAATCTCATAGGTTTTGGAAGTGCCAGCAGCAATAATGGAAAACCAAGTAAAAAAGACAAAGGGAAGGATAAAACTTTCGTGAAAGAACCAAAAAGTAAAATCCGTAAGGAAATAAAGTGTTTCTTTTGCAAGCAAAAGGGACACTTCAAGAAAGATTGTCCAAAAAGAAAGGCATTGTTCGAAAAGAAAGGTAAACATCATATTTTTGTTTGCTCTGAATTGAACCTTATAGAAGTGCCTAATAATACTTGGTGGTTAGATTCTGGTGCTACTGCTCATGTGTTTCATATTAAGCAGGGATTCAGTTTGATCCAACCCATAAGAGGACCTGAACAGTTTTTGTTCATGGGAAACAAGATGAAAGCACGAATAGAAGGCATTGGGACGTATAGATTGGTCATCGACACTAGATGTCATGTTGATCTTGAAGGATGTCTCTATGTACTTGAATGTGCTAGAAATCTTGTTTACGTAAGTAGGTTGGACAATTTAGGTTTTGATTTTAAGGTTGGACATGGTGTGTTCTCATTGTACCAGAATGATTACTTTTTTAGTAGTGGTACTTTGTATGAATCACTTTTTAGGTTCAATCTTGATAAAAAGTTTTCTGAATCTTTGTTTAATATTGAAAGTTGAGGCGTTAAGCGTAGTGCATCTGATGAAAGTTCTGCTTTCTTGTGGCATCAAAGATTATGTCACATTTCCAAAGAAAGGATTATGAGGTTGGTAAAGAATGAGATTCTTCCCAATTGGATTTTAGTGACCTAAATGTATGTGTAGACAGCATTAAAGGAAAGCAGACTAAACATATCGTAAAGAAACCAGCCACTAGAAGCACTCAGCTTCTTGAGTTAATACATACTGATATATGTGGCCCTTTTGATGCTCCTTCTTGGAGCGGTGAAAAGTACTTCATCACCTTTATCGATGATTACTCACGTTATGGATATACATATCTACTGCATGAAAAGTCTAAATCAGTGAATGTCCTAGAGGTATTCATTGATGAAGTGGAAAGGCAGTTAGATAGAAAAGTAAAAGTTGTGAGGTCTGATAGAGGTGGTGAGTATTATGGAAAATTTACGGGAAGGAAGCCTAGCTTAAGGCATTTACGTGTCTGGGGTTGTCCAGCATAAGTAAGGCTATATAACCCACATGAAAATAAACTTGATGCTAGGACTGTCAGTGGATTTTTCATTGGCTATCCTGAAAAGTCAAAGGGGTATACCTTTTTGAATGGAGAGCTTGAGGAAGAAGTATATATGGACCAACCTGAAGGATTTGTGGCCACATGAAAAGAACATATGGTATGTAAGCTGAGAAAGTCAATATATGGACTAAAACAAGCTTCCAGAGAATGGTATCTGAACTTTAATGATACCATTATGTCATATGGTTTTGTAGAGATCATCGTTGATCGGTGTATCTACATTAAGGTCAGTGGGAGCAAATTTGTGATTTTAGTCTTATATGTTGATGATATTTTGCTTGCTGCAAATGACATAGGAATAGAAATATGGGTGAAATGATATAAAGAGGTATCTCTCTAAGTTTTTAGAAATGAAAGATATGGGTGAGGCATCTTATGTGATCGGAATAGAAATACTTAGAGATAGATCACAAGGGATGTCTCAGAAAGGATATATAGAGAGATATAAAATGGAAAAATGCTCCGCATGGATAGCTCCAATTCAGAAAGGGGACAAGTTCAGTAAAATGCAATGTCCTAAAAACGAATTGGAGAGTAATGAAATGGAAAGAATTCCTTACGCATTGGTGGTTGGGAGTTTGAACTATGTTCAGACATGTACTCGACCAGATATCAACTTTGTTGTTGGTATGTTGGGTCGATATCAAAGTAATCCCGAAATGGACCACTGGAAAGCTGCAAAGAAGGTTCTCAGGTACTTGCAAGGCACCAAAGAGCACATGCTTACATATAGGAGATGGGATCATCTAGAGATCATTGGGTATTCATATTCAGATTATGTCGGATGCGTCGATAGCAGGAAATCGACGTTTGGCTATTTGTTCCTATTAGCCGAAGGAGCAGTATCATGGAAAAGTGGAAAGCAGTCTGTCATTGCTACTTCCACTATGGAGGCTGAATTCGTGGCATGCTTTGAGGCCACAATTCATGCATTGTGGTTGCGGAACTTTATCTCAGGGCTTCAGATTGTTGACAGTATAGAGAGGCCGCTGAGAATTTATTGTGATAATTCCGCAGCTGTCTTCTTTTCAAAAAAAATGACAAGTACTCAAAGGGTGCTAAGCACATGGAGTTAAAGTACTTATCTGTCAAAGAAGAAGTGCAGAATCGTAAAGTGTCATTTGAGCATATAAAAACGGATATGATGGTAGCGGATCCGTTAACTAAAGGATTACCGCCCAAGGCGTTCATTGGCCATGTTGAACGTATGGGTATTATAGATAAAGCCTTGCTATTTTAGTTAAGGTTTGTTCATTATGGGTGTGACACTTTGAATTCACTTAAGGTTACGTTTCTAGTTCATAAAGTATGTTATCATTAAAGTGTGTACATGTAAGGTTCGTAGTAACATACGGTTGGTTTGAGAATAAAGGTTTTTCTCAACGTAAGGTT
>PKMM01049795.1:10086-65800 GCA_002933915.1 Eutrema heterophyllum | reverse complement strand
AGCGCGTTGAGAAAGAACAGATAAAAAAAGTGTCGTTTTGGTCCTCCATGTGAGTGATCTCAACTTTCTCACTTTCGCATTAAATTCTTATCCTTTTCTTTATTTCCTTTTCATGTTTGTTTTTAATGAGCTTACATTTTTTGTTTGTGGTAAATAGTATGTGCATCAAACTATAAATTCGCTAAAGACGTAAAAATAAGATAAATTATTAAACCAAAGCAACAAGACCATTTCTTTGCCTTGTTAGATTTGCAATTATCATTATTTTTAACAAATAAATAGCTCCTGATGGTCTGATCAATGAGTCAATATATATCGGATCTATCTATGTATTTATTCAATTATAGTTTGCATGATAGCTGAACATACGGAATTAGATCCGATAGTAATCTAGAAATCAAAAACAGAAATATAATATTTTTAAGTGGAAAGATAGCCTCTTGACAATGGGATCACCATTGAATCCAGAATCAGATAGGAGTTGTGGGAGTAGTTACGATTAAATACCTTTTGTTTTTATGTAAAAGTGTATGAATATTAAGTCCCTTAAATATACAAACAGTTTTCTTCTATAGCTATAAGAAAGCGACTGTTCTAAATTTCTAATTTAAGATCTCCCAAATGATTGCAATTTTTTTTTTTTTTTTGAAAAATTTCTAGATTGCAATTGTTTTTATTCTCCCACGTACAATAAATTTTAAAAACTATGATTTTTTTTTACTTATAAGTTAACCGAATACGAACAATCACATATATACAAAAAAAAAATGAAGAATCATATAAAAAATTAGACAAGTAGCAGAGAATCTGAAACATGACGGTGAGGTTAAACATTATCAAAACGACTGAATTAGTAAATTCTCTGGTCTCCATCTTCTCTCTCTCGTTCACACACACACAAACACTCATATATATACACATACGCACACTGTCACTAGTGCTTCTCTCTCCTCTTCTTCTATATATTGACAAGCTTGCGATCTCTCTTCGCAAGATCTGTCTGAACAGTGAGGGGATTCCTAGGTTTCAGAGCAAAATAATGGCTCCACTCAAGTGCTTGTGTTTTAGAAAGGTACTATTGTTGCTCTATTTCATTCTCTTCCTCTTCTCTTGTTCTTCTTTCTTTGTCACTTTTGCCTCATCAGAAACTTCTGTTGATGATGAGGTACAAACACAATCCTTAGATCCCCATTTTCGAGTGAGAAGATTGTTGGTGAAAGATCTGGAAATTGGTGATGATGACGATGAAACAAATCCTCCTCCTAAGAAAAAGAAGCTCACTGGTTCTGTTTCTTCATCATCAACATCTGGTACTAAGAAGAATCAAACCAAGCTCATTAAGCCGATCTCTTCTTCTTCTTCTTCTTCTTCTTCCACCAAGAACCAGACTAAACTCGCTAAGACTTCCATGGGTACGTCATTTAAACCTAACTCCACCGAATCATCTTCTAACACGACCAAGAGCAGCTTAGAGCTCAAGAAGCTCACTTCCGGAACGAAATCCTCAAATTCTACAAAACCCACTACTTCTTCGATCAAAAAATCAGCGGATCTATCCAAATCAAGCTCGTCCAAAAACAAAACCACCACAAAATCCCCAAGTTCCAAATTTCCTCCTCCTCAAGAGAAGAAGAAAGCACCATCCTCGGAGAAATCCTCAAAGACCGTGACCAATTCGAAACCAGCGGAGAAAGAAATCAAACCTTTCTGGCTCGACGACGAGGAAGACGACGATTTCGTCAGCGAATTCAGAGATCTACCAACGAGGTTCCAAAGATCCCTAATCCCAGACCTAGAGCGAATCTCAACCACATCCAAAAACTACATCAACAGAGCCAACAAAGAGATCACCAAAAACTTCAAACCTTATTTCGGCAACAAATACGCACCAACCATAGCCTCCGTGGTCTCCTTCGTCTTTATCCTCGTCCCTCTACTCTTAGTCTCCCTCATTTTCAACCGATTCAAAGCCTATTTCTCACTCCAGAAAATCCTAATCTTCATCCAAATCTACCTCTCGATCTACTTCTCAATCCTATGCCTCTCGTCGCTCGTCACGGGAATCGAACCGCTCAAGTTCCTCTACGCAACATCGAGCTCCACCTATGTTTGCTTGCAGATCCTGCAAACCCTAGGCTACGTCTTCTACCTCTTGCTTCTTCTGATGTACCTCGTTCTCGTCTTCTCGACGGAATGTGGTTTGGGTCTCAAAGTATTGGGCCTGGCCCAAACATTCGTCGGCTTTGCCGTGGGTTTGCATTATTACGTGGCGGTGTTTCATAGGGTGGTGCTTCGTCAGCCTCCGAAGACGAACTGGAAGGTGCACGGTGTTTATGCCACGTGTTTTCTTCTGATTTGTCTGTTATCTAGTGCCGAGAGGAGAAAGAAAGAGTACTTGGAAGAAGGCGGTGACGAAGGGAAGAAAAATTGAGATTTTCATTTTATATCTTTTTCTTTTCTTTGTATTTTTCTACTTAATTTCAGCAAATTTTCGCTGAGAATGCAATAGAAGAACAATTACTAGTGGAGGTTGGAGAATGTTACTTCAATTGTATTTATAATTTAATCGATGAATGTGGAATAAAATTTCATTTCATTTCTCTTTTTGTCCTTGGTTTAATTTCTTTTCTTTCATGTTGTTGTTGTGAAACTGGTACTAAACAAACTCGTTCGTAAAATACTATTTCTTCCGTTTCATATTTAGAATTTAAATTTTGTTTCACGTTATTTGTCGTGTTTGAAAATAATATTTTCATTTTTATTTCTATTAATTTAACTTATTAGTTAATACGATTATAATAAAAAATACATGAACGAAAGATAAAACAAAAAATTAAATTATTTTTTACGTAAAAAAACATAGAACGAAATAATATAAAACACGGAGGGAGTATTGCTTTTGGACGGCGAGAAATATCTAAAAAATGTTTCTCAGTAATCAGAAGTCAATATTAATTTATGTGGGGTCCACAGAATTGGTGAGTCGACGACTTTCGTGAGAAGGGGTATTGTAGTCATCTAGCAAGTTACCGACAGAGCTGGGTGTTGTAGTGTGACTTGTGTCGGTGGATAGACACGACTGAGTGTCGACGTGTGGTGAGGAAAAGGGCCTTTTATTCCTAAACGTGTTATCGTCTGGGCCATTCATTTCAAGCCCATGCCCACTATTACGCATGCGTATAGTTTTTTTTATATTTTATTACGGTTTTCATCCAAACTGAACGATACTTTCAATAAACCGTATGGAGAAAAGAATATAGCAAAAAATAAAATAAAGGAAATATATTTTACTTGAAAGCAAAGTAAACACCGCATCAAAATTAATTCAAACTAAACTCATTTTTCAAATGTCTTATGTAAATTCAAAAATCTAATATTTTCAGACCATATATAAAAAAAAAGAGCTATACAAGTTTTTGTTTTCTTGGTTTGGCATAGACATTAAAGACAGGTGCACAATAATTTGTTCTGGTGTGACTTGTTAGGCTACTCCATGGTGGTTTAAAGACCCGTGAACACAAAAAGCCCACAACATTTTGTATCGGGCTTTATATCAATTTAAGGCCCACTTGTTTTTGTGAAGCACTCTCATCCAAGGTTCACGTTGTGTATTGTTCGTATAAGGGTGATGTAATATTGTCAGAAAAAAGGTAAGAAAGACATCACACATTGATTTGTGTGCTTCAATCATGCGGCGTACAATTTGCACTTCTCCCCACTTCACAAATTGATCCTTTTTTTGTTTTTTTTGTTTTTGTGGTTAAAATCTCATAAACATATTTTTTTTTTCATGAAACAAAAGTACTTTTTTAAACTTATAAAATTCATGACAAGAACAAAAAAAACTTACAAAATTTAACTATCTTCTTAAACAACTGATTTTAAATTAAATTTTTTTTTTTTATTCGTGTCAAAGTTTTTTCATAGTGGTGCAATAAGAATAACAGTATCCATATCAGAACAACAAAATAATCAAATACTGCGAATCCGTATTTGATGATTCAATGAATTCGTGCGAATTTAACATTTTATTATTGTGGAATTATAACTTTAAGTCCAAAAATTAAATAACAAATAGGATTTTTGTAGTTAATATATGTCTATGATATTTAAGTTTACACTCCACTCCAATCACATTTTCCATTATAAGAAGGACAAACTTACCAGTAGAAGGATAGCCGTAGGTCCATAGGATTCAACAGTTCCATGCATTATAATAAAAATTCATTTTTCAAATAAACACTAAAATCTTACAGAATTTATGTTTTCTAATATTTTTGAAGTCACCAATGTAAAAATATCTTGCAGTATCCGTAAAATCGATAAAAGAGGGGAAAAATAAAATAAAAATGGCACGAGTTATTCTATTCGCACGTGTAAAATCAGCGTCATCATCTTCTCCTCTTCCCAAGTTTCGGCTCGCTCTCTCTCTCTCTTTCTCTCGATTTGGTGAGTCCCGTTGCGGTGGACTGGTGCGTATCGTTGCCGTTGGTGACGGAGCGGAGTTAAAAAGGCGGGCGAGCTAGTGGGTGTTACGATTTCCGATTTCCGATTTTTGCAAACATACGAAGAAACGGGTGAGAGAGGGAGAGCGATTTCGCTTCTATTTTGTTTGTTCTCCCGGAGAGATTCGTTGGTTGAATCTCTCATGCTGAGGTAATATAGTCATGGATTTGCTAATTGGTCCCGATCGTTAGCTGTTAATTAGCAATAAAAAAAAGACTGTGAATCCGTTCATTTAAACGTTTATATTTGTTCTTCAGCTTTGTTTAATTAGCAATAAGCTATTTGCAATTATCTGAGGCTTTATCGGTTTTCTTGATTCCGTGGGTTACTCTTTCGGGGCGATTAGATTGATTCAAGTTGACATTTTTTGTTTGCGGTTCAAAAGAATCCAGATTTGATAATTGGGAAGCATTGCTAGCTGTTTCATAGGTACTCAGGAACGCCTTTTCTGGGTTCTCAATTCAATTCTGTCTTTGTTGGTCTTCTAATTACGCGTGTTACTTCACAGAATATCATTTTGATTTGTTCTTGTTTTGCTACTGTACGAGCGTGTGAGACTTAAGTTTGGGCGTACAGCACATTTCTTTTACCTTCTAATGCATTAATTTCAATGGTCACAATTTCGATATTTTTGTTAAACATTTTGGTTGTTCTAATTTGTATAACCCTGGAGCTTGGTATCGTTTCAGGTGTTTTGGACACTTTTTATCAAGAAGAGCCTAGTTTTGGTTCTGATTATCTTTTGGTTTGGAAAATTCATTTCCAGCCATGCCTTCTCTCCAGCTATTACAGTTAACTGAGCGGGGACGGGGTCTTGTAGCTTCAAGACGGTAACAATTACTATGCTCTGAATTTTTTTTAAAAGGAAAATTGTTATTCTGCTTCTTCTCGTGTCTCCTTTTGCCTCTTGTGATGTTCTTGTGGCTGAGATTTCATATTTTTTGTTCTGCTGTGTGTTCATTAGTTATTTTGTTTCATTTCTCTCGTCCTCTGTAAAATTCTATAGGAAATCTATATTGCTTGCGGCTGGAATCGTAGCTGCCGGCGGAGCTGCTGTTTACTTGAAATCAAGGATCAGCTCCCGAAGGCTTGATTCTTCGCGTCATTGCAATGGTCAGAGTGATGATGATGAGGGATTGGAAAAGATGACAGGAAATGATAAAAATGCAAAGAAAGCCACAAAAAAGAAGAAAGGAGGAGGATTAAAGTCTCTTCAGGTTCTGACTGCTATTCTTCTGTCTCAGATGGGAAAAATGGGTGCCAGGGATCTTTTAGCACTAGTGGCCACAGTGGTATGCATTTCCTCTCATTGCGTTAAACACATTGTTATTTTTTTCTGTTTTTGCTCATATAAAATTTTGTGTACGGTGGATTACTAAGATGATTTTTTCTCTTTGTTGTTGCAAATCCTGTAGATATTTTTATATTCATGGTAATGCCCAATTCATGTTATATAATTCCAGATGTCTCAATTTTCTAGCTGAAAGAAACACCAACCTTACTTTATGGCCAAGAGCTGGGAAAAGTCTGATTATTTTTCTTATTTGTGCGAGCCTAGTACTCTTTCCAATCTGTTATTTTACAAATTGCAGGTTTTCAGAACTGCTTTGAGCAATAGGTTGGCGAAAGTACAAGGGTTCCTATTCCGTGCTGCTTTCTTAAGGCGTGCGCCACTGTTTCTACGTCTTATCTCCGAGAATATTATGTTGTGTTTCATGCTATCGACAATGCACTCTACATCAAAGTACATAACTGGGGCCTTGAGTTTGCGATTCAGGAAGATATTGACGAAACTTATCCATTCACATTATTTTGAGGTAGCCACTGCCGTCTCTTCTTAATGGAGGCAATTCCATTATTTACCATTTCTTTATGCTAGTATGTTTTTGACTAGTGAGCATATCGAGTAGACTTCACACTGCTTGATATCACTTTAATCATCCTTCATTATTGTTTCAGAATATGGTATACTATAAAATATCACATGTGGATGGTCGGATTACGCACCCCGAGCAACGAATTGCCAGCGATGTACCAAGATTCTCCTCCGAGTTGAGCGATCTTATACAGGATGATTTGTCCGCAGTTACTGATGGAATTTTGTATGCATGGCGCCTATGTTCATATGCTAGTCCAAAATACATCTTCTGGATACTGGTGATTCTTGTTTAATCTTCTACGTTTGCAAGATTGACTTTACGTTGGGCCATATATGCTGCTTTTCCTTGTATCCGGTCACAATACAATTCTTTCGATCTGCTGTTTATGAACTAACCTGAACAATTGTTGTGTAGGCATATGTACTGGGAGCCGGTACTACGATAAGGAACTTTTCTCCTTCTTTTGGTAAATTGATGTCAAAAGAACAGCAGTTGGAAGGGGAGTACCGGCAACTTCATTCACGCTTAAGGACTCATTCGGAAAGCATAGCATTCTATGGTGGGGAATCGAGGGAAGAATCTCATATACAACAAAAGTTCAAGAATCTTGTTAGCCATATGAGTGACGTGCTTCATGATCACTGGTGGTTTGGCATGATCCAAGATTTCCTGCTGAAGTATCTTGGTGCCACAGTTGCTGTTATTCTGATTATTGAACCATTCTTCTCTGGGCATCTAAGACCTGATGACTCGACCTTAGGGAGAGCCGAGATGCTAAGCAATATAAGATATCACACTAGTGTCATTATTTCTCTCTTTCAGGCGTTGGGAACACTTTCTATAAGTTCCAGGCGGCTCAACCGACTCAGGTAATGCTTTATGGTGGATCTCATGCCAGACGCTTAAATCGTAAACATTGTGTAGCCGTTTGTCTGAAAATCTGTAGACATATGTTTTTCTTTGCGGTTAAGTGCTCTACTAAGAAGAGTTGATCTTGTTTACCAGAAGCAAAAGAGTATGAGTTCAGTTGGTAGTCCCTAAAGAACATTGGCAAAGAATGAAATTTTTTCTGATTCTAGAAACATTCTTCCTGGGCGTTTGATTTTGCGCTAATGGTGAAATCATATGCGGGGGAGAGAGGGTTAATTAAACTTACTTTTACACCCATCAGTTGTGGTGGCTATGCTTTCTAATTTTTGAAATGTTTTTGCTTCCAACAGTGGTTATGCTGACCGAATCCATGAGTTGATGGCTGTCTCGAGAGAACTTAGTGGTGATGATAAAACATCTTTCCAGAGAAATAGAAGCAGAAATTACCTAAGTGAAGCTAACTATGTTGAGTTTTCCGGTGTCAAGGTAGTTGGAACACAGATTCATGTTACTGTAATCCTTTTCCAAAATGTTGTGTTCTTAATGTTACTAAATGCACTTCAGGTTGTTACTCCAACGGGAAATGTTTTGGTGGAGGATCTCACCCTTCGTGTTGAGCAAGGGTCTAATCTTCTGATTACAGGTGAACGCTTTATATCTAGGGAGGGACATAATATTACTATCAATTTCCCTTTTCATGGCAAAAATGATTGGTAGCAAAGATGTTCTGCGATCCTTGAGATGAGTAGCAAAGATGGAAATTTTAGTACCCTTGGTTGTCCTTATGAAGAAAAAAAATGGGAATGTGACTTTGGTACCATTCTGGAAGAAGTAATTCTTCTTGTATTCTGGAAGGAATATCAATATAACCCTTGCAAAAATTAGATTTGCTATGCCTAGTTATAGAGGAATCATTCATGTCCAGTTCAACGATTAGGGTGTTAGTTGAATGGAGTGGCAACACATCATCTTCTGGGATTGATTTACTGGACTGTTTTTAGGTTTCTGGTATTCAGTTTTTTATTATTTTAATTTATGCAATAACATTCAGATTTGCTATGTTGATATCGGCTTGCCTGATCCCATTTCATTATTTATTAAACAATATGTATCGTAGGTCCTAATGGAAGTGGCAAGAGTTCCCTTTTCCGAGTATTAGGAGGTCTATGGCCCCTGGTTTCTGGGCATATTGTGAAGCCAGGAGTTGGTTCTGATCTTAACAAGGAGATCTTCTACGTGCCTCAACGGCCCTATATGGCAGTAGGAACACTTCGTGACCAGTTAATATATCCTCTTACTTCTGATCAAGAGACTGTACCTCTCACTGAGACTGGAATGGTGGAGCTATTGGAAAATGTTGGTATCCTACTTTTTCTATTTTATCGTAGGATGGTTTGTATTCGTTTTCTGTCAAGCTTTGTATGTTTTGCTTATTTTTGTGGTCTTCTGCTTTTGTAGGTTGACCTAGAATATTTATTGGATCGCTACAAACCGGACAAAGAGGTTAATTGGGGTGATGAATTGTCTCTTGGAGAGCAACAGAGATTGGGAATGGCCAGACTATTCTACCACAAACCCAAATTTGCAATTCTTGATGAATGCACAAGTGCTGTGACAACTGATATGGAAGAACGTTTTGCTGCTAAGGTTCGAGCAATGGGAACTTCTTGCATAACAATCTCCCATCGCCCAGCCCTTGTTGCATTCCATGATGTTGTTCTGTCATTAGACGGAGAAGGGGGATGGAGTGTTCACTACAAGAGGTTGGAATTGTTTCTTTACTATGTTTGTGAGGATTATCAAAGGTTTTTTTTGCATTTACTTAATTAAAATGACTAAACTTCAGGGACGACTCTGCACTTCTGACGGACGCTGGAATTGATTCAGTGAAAAGCTCAGATACGGATCGGCAAAATGATGCGATGGTTGTTCAACGAGCGTTTGCTGCAGCCAGAAAGGTCTTCAGAAGCTTATGAAACCATTTTTTTTTTAAAAAAAATCTTCGTTGAGGGTGCTTTTTTTTGGTGGTTATAACCTTGTTACTTGGTGCTACTGTAGGAATCTGCCACTACTAATTCAAAGGCTCAGTCGTACTTGACACAGTTAATTGCAAAATCACCAGTTGTTGATAAAAGTGTTGTGTTGCCTCGTTTTCCTCAACCTCAAACATCCCCAAGGGCGTTGCCATCAAGAGTAGCTGCAATGTTAAACACATTGGTGAGCTTGAGTTACTAGTGTCAATTTTATTGAAAAAACTAGTACACAATTTTGTTAACCTAGAAAAAAATACATATGCATTCCTCAGCTGAATACATATTTACACTTTTTTCTCTTCCATTCCCTCAACTATGTATTTTAGTGCATTTCTTTAGCTTCCTTGGAAGGCCAACTATTTGTTCCGCTTGGCTATCTTATTCGTCCCGCATTAATGCTAAAAATAGCTGACCACTCCATTGTTACATTTCAGATACCCACTCTATTTGACAAACAAGGAGGACAACTGCTTTTGGTTGCTTGCCTTGTCGTCTCAAGAACACTGATCTCTGACCGAATTGCCTCTTTGAATGGTAAACATACCCGTTCTGTTACCTGATTAGTTTTGTTGATAGGGCTCCTTTTCTAATAACCACATATGATTTTTGCAGGGACCACTGTGAAGTATGTCTTGGAGCAAGATAAGGCAGCCTTTGTTCGTTTGATTGGTTTGAGTGTTCTCCAAAGTGGTGCATCTTCTGTCATTGCTCCTTCATTAAGGTAAGCTTTCCTTTTTATGCAACGTTTAAATGTCTCGAAGTCCCACCCACTACTATCTCCTTGTGTTGTTTTTTCCTTTCTTGTCTTATGGAATTATTTTTGTTAGATTATTAGTTACATTTCAGAAACCCCTTGCTGATGTGGTTTCACCTAACCTTTTTTGTTACATTTTTTTCAGGCATCTAACGCAAAGGCTAGCTTTAGGGTGGAGGATTCGTTTGACTCAACATCTGCTACGGAATTACTTGAGAAATAATGCGTTTTACAAGGTCAATTCAAATCTATAACGCTCAAAGATACTATGCTAACATGCCCTATTCATCATTGTGAATTATGACTATGAACTTTGGTTATTCAGTAAAGGCTAAAAGGAAGCATGATGTGTTATTTACACTTATGTAAGAAGTATGCTGAGATTCTGAAAGATCCATACCAATTTGAAATGGATATTGATTTGTGGTTGGTCTATGCTTGAAAGAGGCTGTTTGGTTGTTATTTTCTTGTGAGTTGATATCGCAAATTTGAGATACTAAAGATCTCATTGGGTTCATATCTATCCAGGTTTTCCACATGTCAGGGAATAGTATTGATGCGGACCAGAGACTCACTCGTGACCTGGAAAAGTTAACCACTGACTTGTCTGGCCTTCTTACTGGAATGGTAAAGCCATCTGTTGACATTCTCTGGTAAGTACATTTTGTTGGATTGTTTTCCTGATATTTGTTTCATGGTTCTTGGTTTGAATTATAAATTACGCAAAAAAAATAATGAAAAAAATTGAAGGTTCACCTGGAGGATGAAGCTATTGACTGGTCAGAGGGGAGTTGCCATACTATACGCATATATGTTACTTGGTCTGGGTTTTCTGAGACGTGTTGCTCCCGATTTCGGTGATCTAGCCGGTGAAGAACAGCAGCTTGAGGGGAAGTTTAGGTAAGTTTTGTATGTTTCCTTCAGTTTGTTGATGATTGATTTCTTTAGAGCGACTATCTGGACCAACTTATTGCTGCTTACGCAGGTTTATGCACGAGAGGCTGAACACTCATGCTGAATCAATTGCATTCTTTGGAGGTGGAGCTCGAGAAAAAGCTGTAAGTGCCATAACTTCCCTAGCTATAGCTGTTGGATTATGGGCTATCTAATTGTCAAGCAGAACTACAAGAAGTGAAAGCCAAAAAGGATTCTTAGAAAAAATGTTTTACGGATTTATGTGATGATGGCCTTTTGCCAAATACGGCTTCACTTGTGTGCATGGAGCTTTAACACGACTTATTATTGGTGAATCTGCCCTTATGTGTTTTTGTTTTTCATGGAGCAGATGGTTGACACAAAATTCAGGGCACTACTGGACCACTCGCTCATGCTCTTGAGGAAGAAATGGTTGTATGGCATACTTGATGATTTTGTGACAAAGCAACTTCCCAATAATGTGACTTGGGGATTGAGTTTGTTGTATGCTCTAGAACACAAGGGAGACAGAGCACTTGTCTCCACTCAAGGTGAAGATCTGTCACATTTAATTGTAGTACAAACACCTGTCCCCACCATTTCCCAACTGTACTTTTCGACGTGAGCCAATTAAGTATGTACATGTTCTCTATGTAACGCTTTCTTGCGTGATGTTTTTGATACCAGGTGAATTGGCACATGCATTGCGGTATCTAGCTTCTGTTGTCTCTCAAAGCTTTATGGCGTTTGGTGATATTCTTGAATTACACAAGAAGTTCCTTGAGCTCTCTGGTGGTATTAACCGAATTTTTGAGCTCGATGAGTTTTTGGATGCTTCTCAGTCAGGTACTACAGCATATATACGTTCACGCTTTGGCAAGGCGCTACAAAATCTTGGTGCTTTATGTACATATATGTAGTCATAATGTTGACCGTGATTTTTCATGAACTATTTCCGCTGGATGTGTCCTTATATGCTTAGGAATTATTAGGCTTAGACATTTGTTATAGAAAATGTCTGTTCTTCGGTTGATTATATTCGTTTTGTCCAAATATCTTCAGGTGTTACCTCAGAAAATCACACAAGTCGGTTGGATTCTCAAGAGCGAATTTCCTTTTCGGAGGTGGATATCATTACCCCTGCTCAGAAATTGATGGCTAGCAAGTTGTCCTGCGAAATAGTTCCAGGGAAAAGCCTGCTCGTCACAGGTTGGTGAATTAATCTTCGTCATTGAACTTATTGCATGAGCCCAGAGCTAACACTAGCAATATTTTCAGGTCCAAATGGTAGTGGAAAGACTTCTGTATTTAGAGTCCTTAGAGATATCTGGCCCACTGTATGTGGAGGACTTGCCAAACCATCATTGGATATCAAAGAAGTTGGGGCAGGGAATGGCATATTTTTTGTCCCGCAGCGACCTTATACATGTTTAGGGACGCTGAGAGATCAAATTATATACCCTCTATCTAAAGAAGAAGCAGAGAAAAGGGCAGCAAAGTTGTACACCAATGGTAAGTCCAGAAATTCATTTAACTGATCTCTGGAGATACTATCTCTTACCACCATACAAGAACTGAAGTAGAAGTTATTTGATGATCTTCCTACTTCTCATACTATATTGTTTTAAGTAACAGGAGAAAGCTCAACTAGAGCTGGAAGCATTCTGGACGTTCATTTGAAAACCATCCTGGAGAATGTTCGGTTAGTTTATCTTTTGGAAAGAGATGAAAGTGGATGGGATGCTACTACCAACTGGGAAGATATATTATCTCTTGGAGAGCAACAGAGACTAGGCATGGTAAGTCTCTTGGAAAACAACAACCAGACATATAGTTAGTTATACGATTCACGTGAATAATCTGAGTTGTTTCGGTCTTTTTTTTCTCTGTATTGTAGGCACGTTTATTCTTTCACAGACCAAAGTTTGGAATCCTTGATGAATGCACCAAGTAAATGATAAAGTCTTCTCCTAATTTTTTCCTGTAGTTTGCAATCATTTTTCCCTTTTATTTATATATCCGCTCTTTGGTTTGCAGTGCGACGAGTGTTGATGTTGAGGAACAGCTCTATAGGGTTGCAAAAGACATGGGAGTCACTTTCGTAACCTCATCACAAGTAAGTTTTTTCCTTCACTCTTTACCATGAAACCACATAAAAACTCTTTACCAAAATCTCATTACTCTTCTCACAAACCTCAGCGTCCGGCTCTGATCCCGTTCCATTCCTTGGAGCTAAGGCTGATTGATGGAGAAGGAAACTGGGAGCTCCGTTCGATCGAACATTCAACAGAGTAAACTCAGCAAGACACTGAAGAAGGTCAATATAGTTAAAAACAATAATAAAGCTAAAGCCATTAGAGCATATGCAAATATGCAAGTAACCTTTACCAACAAGCTATATGGTATGTAATTTCTCGATTCTTCCTCGTTCCAAGGAGCGGAAGAGAATGCGTGGATGTTACTGCTTACGTTAGATTTGGGGAAATTTGATTCTAGATATATAAGTGTAGGTATAATTAAATTGGTGGAGCATTTTGAGTTCTCCCATGGAGTATGGTGTTTTTAGCTTAAAGAAACAAAAGATCATAGTGATTACTCATTATTAAGCATAAATAATGTACAGTTTGTTTCCATTTCCATGGAGATTGATCTTGCTTTTGTTCGGATTACTTTTATCTTTTATTTTTATCTTTTAATAATAATAATAAAAAAAGAATTTGAAGTGATAAAAATGTGTTCAAATCTGCCGTCAAATTAATCACTTTTGTTGCAGAATTAATCGTTTTTTTTTTAATAATTACCAGCCAAAAATATTTTTTTAATTTCGAAACTCAAACTAGGTTTGGAAAATTCAAATTTGTAATGGTTTGGAATTCGTTTTGTATTAGTTTTTATGTGAACTTTAAAATATTCTAATATACAAAATGTTGCAAATTCACAGTAGAATATATTAATATTCAACGAAAAATTAGTAAATGTTAATTAGATTTAATTGATTAAAGATGTTTTTTTTAGTAGAATTGGTGAACATATAGATATTGCAGCTCTTGGATTAGTATGATGGTGTGAATGACAAAATACTACTATGGTGTCACGAAAGTTTTTTTTTTATACCATTTTTTTGGTTGTTGTTGTAAAAGATGAATTGGATCTTTCTGATAGAATTCTTTACTCGATTTGGATTTAGATTGTTCAGCTTAACAATACTAATCTAATCTTTAACAATCTGACCTCGAGTGAAGTATCCTTTTTTTTCCTGGAGAGAAAAAACTAAATATCTTCCATTGAAGTAAAAAAGCTTTCACTCAAAAAGAGAAAAAAAAAAAAAGACAAAGAGAAATATGGAGAGAAGCACGCCAGTGAGAAACCCTCACACTTCCACCGCCGATCTGCTTTCTTGGTCGGAAACCCCTCCTTCTGACCACTCAATCGCTTCCGCCGCTCGTTCTCACCAGGTGCGTTTTGCTTCGAGAAATGTCGCTTTTTTTATTCCCATTGAGAAGCTGAGGTTTTCTTCTTTCTTCATTTTCAGCCGTCCGATGGTATCAGCAAGGTTCTCGGCGGCGGTCAGATCACAGATGAGGAAGCTCAGTCGCTCAATAAGCTGTAAAGATCCATATTTATCTCCTCTCTCATGCAAATCGCGTCCTCAGCTTGATTTCCTTAGCAGATCTAGTATCTGGATTTGTTTGTTTTAAAGCCCTGATTTTGATACTTGTATTTAGAGATGATAACAAATGTTTTAAAAGCTTCATCTTGAAAGTGATTGCTTTCTTTATACTTCTTTTTCTTTGTAACTATCAATTTGATTGATGAACTGATGATAGGGATTGGTCAATGCTTTTGGCTTTTCTGAGAATCTTTATTTTCATTTCTAATAACATTCTTTGTTCATTAAGCCCCACCATTACATGTCAAACTACTACTGTTATTCTGTATAGTGATATTGTTTATTCCATTTTCTAATGTGGGGATCTTTGTCTGTTCTTCAATTTTTTTTTTTTTTAATTCACAAATGAAATCTTTTTATAGCTAGTTATTTCTTACCTATTTTGGTCACTTTTCTATGTTGGTTTCAAGATCTTCAAGTGTTTAAAAGGTCGTTTCTTTACCGCTTTTTTTGTTTTCTTGTCTTTAACAGGAAGAATTGCTCAGGTTACAAGTTAAAAGAGATGACTGGTAGTGGCATATTTACTGATGAGGCAAAAGGCGGATTTGAATCCGATGCTACTGATCCTAAGACGGGACTTCGTTACTATCAGGTAACTTGCTTTTCTTATGTTTCAACAGATTTATAAAAGTCTATTTCGAAATCTTAAAATGATAGTCCTGAATTTTGCAGCAAACTCTCAACGGAGTGAGTCAGATATCTTTCAGCGCTGACGGGAATGTTTCCCCGAAGAAACCAACCACTTTAACCGAGGTTGCAAAGCAAAGAGAGCTCAGCGGAAACTTGCTAACCGAGGCAGATTTAAAGAGCAATAAGCAGATATCAAGTGCCAAGATCGAAGAGATTAGCGGTCATGACATCTTTGGACCTCCACCTGAGATTCAGCCTCGATCCTTGGCTGCTGCACAACAAGAAGCTAGAGGAAACAGAGACATGGGAGAGCCTGCACCAAGGAACTTACGCACTTCTGTTAAAGTTTCCAATGTAAGTATAGTTATCTTGGCATTGCTTTAATAGGAAACTGAAACTTGGTGCCCAAATCTGTTTCCGGTTTTATGAAATATATGAACCGAATGGAAACCAAAAAAATCATCGGTTCAGTTTTGATACATTTTCAAATTGTATTCATTTTCTTGGAAACTGTATATTTTTAATTTGAAGGATTGTCAAAGAAATTGCGGTTTAATTGGTTCATTTCATTCAGTTTGGTACCGGTTACAGTTTGCTCCGAATATTGAAAATATGAAACAGAATTGGTTTATTTCAATGAAATTTCATCAACTAAAAATGTTTTTTTTGTTTACTTCATAATTTCAACAGCCTGCAGGAGGACAAAGCAACATACTATTCAGTGAAGAACCGGTTGTGAAGACATCAAAGAAGTTACATAACCAGAAGTTTCAGGAGCTCACGGGCAACGGTATTTTCAAAGGCGATGAATCGCCTGGAACTGCTGATAAGCAGTTAAGCTCCGCTAAACTCCGGGAAATGAGCGGAAACAATATTTTCGCAGACGGGAAGTCAGAGTCCCGAGACTATTTTGGCGGTGTGAGGAAGCCTCCTGGTGGTGAGAGCAGCATTTCATTGGTCTAAGACTCGGGGCGGCTATTTGGTATTAACCGCACGCAACTAAAGCTCTCACGTTTCAGGTTCTTTAGATTCTAGTTTCTTAGATGTTTTGTTTCGTTTCGTTTCGCCAACGTCGAAAACGCTCGAAGCTATTTTCAGGTGTTTTTTTAGGAAATCTCAAAAGATCTCTTTGTATGGACGTTTGTTTAAAACCTTTTGGTGTTGTCTCTCTTTGTTTCTTAACTTATTATCTGATCTTCGAGGCCATACGACGTCGTTTGGTATTAATTAGGATGCATGATAATGTCGTCGTTTGGGTGTTAATTAGACGGAGACTACTACTGGTGGAGAGCCGTTTTGTTAACCGTTTTTCTGTCATAAAGAGTGATAAAACAATAGAAGGCAATAATAAATCTTTGACGCATATTCTGAAGAATAAAGATATAATCCAAATACATAAGATTAATAGCAAAGACAAAATGAATCAAAATTATCTACTTGAGATTCTTGAGTGCAACGTTTTACGAGTTCCCGTATTGGTCTAACGTTTTGATTTGACTTTGAGAGTAGGAAAATATGGACGTTGTGAAACGGTAACATTTTTCGACCGTTTGAATTTTTTATTTTAGTTTTATTAAAAGTATAAAGATAATGATTCTGAATCCTCTTTCACTCAGTTTATTTTTTTTCCAAATGTCAGAATAAAGTTTTTTTTACTCTCTTGGTTCTGTTCCTCCATTTGAGTTCCCACTCAAACTTATCGAGAAACACAAACACAAAGTCTTTTACAAGGTAGGACTATGTTTTTTTTTTTTTTTTTAACATTAAACATTCCTGTAGTTTATCTAGCAGTATAAGATTCTGGTAGTCGCTTTTAATTTCCAGGTTCGCCATCTTTCAAACATTTGTTTTATGGAGTTTCACAAACATTTCAGATGTTCTGTTTTAAATCCTTGCTGTCTTGGTTTCATTGATGTGTTGATTTAATAAACTGATTTTTAGCCATATATGCTCTCCCTTAAAAACGTAAGAATACGAGATCTATAATATGTATGATACTGGTCTGAGTTGTATTATATGTTCTGTTTTTTGTTTTTTCTCTCTCTCTCAATCTATGTACATTGTTGTTCTTCTGTCTACGAAAACGTAGAATGGTTTTTTAATTTTTATGAAAAAAAGGAAAGAAAGAATGGGTTTTTTTTGTTTGATTTTTTTAATTAATATGTAATATGAATGTACCAAAATTGTTGAGGAACGGAAAAAGGATTGGAACGGAGATTGATCGATTTTCATTAATTTTGCAGCGGGTAGAGAAGTGTCTAGATTCCAGAGTTTCCTTCTTCTGCTTGGCCGGCCATTTGACGTTGACCAGATGTATCATATGTGTGTATGTAAATAGATAGTGAACACGTGTATCGATGTATGTATAGGACTATAGGGTGTGGCTGAAGATGGTTGATTTTTATCATGTATATAGTAGGGTGACGCATTGATGCGTGTGTGTATGTATAGATATATGTATAAGGTGTGAGGGTATATGCATAGATGTATGTATAGGCTGTATAGATGCGTGTGTGTACATATAGGGTGTGAGTGTACATATAGGGCATAGATATAGGCTGCGTAGATACGCATGTTGGTAAAGTATAGGGTGTGTAGTTTCCATAGATGTGTGTATAGGCTACATAGATGAGTGTGTGAGCGTAAACAGAGGACCAAAATCGTGACTAAAAAAACGCAAAAGACCAAACGATCGCTAGTTGAAACACGTAAAAAACAGACGCTGAACTGCACAAAAAATGCAAAACAAACGGTGAAAAATTAGCGCCAACTTTAACGCAAAATGCCAGAATACAACGCTAAAACTAAACTCAGAAAGCCAAATGAGAAAAAAAATGGAGCAATAATTTCAAGCCAAAAAGGATTTCTTCTTTAATTCAAAATAAATACAAATTACAAGTTTTCATCACGATCTTCTTGGCCTTTTAAAACCATCTCGAAGCCTAAAGCCAATTTTAACGTTTAAATGGAGATTCTAATATACAAAATACATTCATGAAAAATGGAAGTCATGGTCTTATAAAATAGAAACAGATTCGTTTAGTACATCGATTTAGATCCCAAATTTTTTTATTTTTTACTATTTATTTTAAAACTGTGGTGAATAATGAAATGAACACATTAAAACGGTTTAATAATAGGCCAATAGGGAAGCACTGAGAAACCACATAATTAAAAAAACAAACACGATTTATCTTGACGATGATTCAAAGAGAGTGGAGAAGAAAGCTTCAATATTGCCGACCAAAGTTTTCCCAAATTCTTCAAGACCTTCCAATGTCCGTAGTAGCACAATCAAAACAACATTATCCAATTCAAAAAGCTCATCTTCAAAAACAACAACATTATCCTTGGCACGATACGACCGTTAGTCATAAAAAGTAAAATAAAGGAGAAGCGACTCCACTGGGGATCGAACCCAGAATCTCTGGTTTCGTAGACCAGCGCCTTATCCATTGGGCCATGGAGTCTTTTTGTTATAAGTCTTACTATTTAGTATATAGCTTTGTAACAAAACAATAAGCGTGAAGTCTGCATTTTCCTTTCCTCGTCGTCTTCTCTCACCCGCAGTCTACCGAATGATCTTTCTTTTTTAGTTAAGCGGTCTCAAAAACGTTCATATCGAAATTTTTTCAGAAGGAAATTAAAGTGGATAAGATAGACGAAGGAAAGACAAAGAGGGAGAGAGAGAGAGAGGTGGTTTTCTTCTTTCTTCTTTAGAATTTTTTGTTTCCGATTTTCTATCTATGGCTTATTAGGTAAATGATCTACAGCTAATACCAGAAGGAGAGAGAGCTGACTCATTTTGTGGTGTGGAATCTGCAAGTTTTAAATTTCACTAAAAATAGGATAGTTTAAAGGAGGAGGAGGCAAATAATGGGGAAACACAAATCTTTCAGAAGCAAAGCAGTGCACTTCGTCACCGATCTCACCGCCGGTCTTCTTAATCCGATCTCTGATAAACCCTCTTCCGCTTGTCCTCTCCCGGTACCCAAATTTTTCATCTTTTTTGTTTGTGTGTTTACTCAGTCCGACAAAAAAAATTCTAAAAAAGGGTTCTTGGGGTTTGACATTAGAGTCTATCTTTGTTCTTGACGATTGCTTGGTATCTTTTGAGAATTTTGTGTAATAGGTTTCTAGTTTTTGGCTTTGGTGTGAAATCGAAAATGCGTTGATGCTTAGTTGCTTGAGAATTGAGTATATCTAGGTGGGAACTTCAATTTGTGTGATCATTTAATGAGCTCCTTTCTATTTTCCTGTTGTCAATTTTCAAAATTTTGCTTAATTAGGATGAAGAAGATGAGTCTAAGAGAAATCAACTAGAGTCTATCACTGAAGAGCAGCCTAAGGATTTGGTAGACGAACCAGACACTTCTTCTTTCTCTGCATTCCTTGGTTCACTGTTATCCTCAGATCCCAAAGACAAAAAAACAGATCAGGATCAGGACGAAGAAGAAGAAGAAGAAGAAGAAGAAGAAGAAGATTCAGAGGCAGAAACAAGCGATACATCATCATCGTCGGTGAATGCTAGAACAATGAAGGAGACTACTACTGGTGGTGGTGCAAAGAAGAGCTTGTTGTCTAAGTATAAACAGCATTTGAGGAACTTTTATCAGGCC
Source organism: Eutrema heterophyllum (assembly GCA_002933915.1). Lineage (NCBI taxonomy): Eukaryota > Viridiplantae > Streptophyta > Magnoliopsida > Brassicales > Brassicaceae > Eutrema > Eutrema heterophyllum. The sequence continues at coordinate 45,923 of PKMM01049795.1, read as the reverse complement.
GTTAAGTTTCCGGGGGTCAAGGAGCGAAAGGGAAATTCTGATGTGAAACCAGATGATGAAGCGACTGAGTATGATGGCTTGGAGATGAAGCCGATGCAGAATAATAATGTTAAAGAGGAAGCAACAATATTACAAGCAATTATACCTGAAATTTCAGAGCCCTCTTTACTTTTATCTGACCAGTCAAGACGTTCCCTTTATACTTCACTTCCTGCGCTTGTTCAAGGGAGGAAATGGATATTGCTTTATAGGTGAGAGAATACATTCAAATCATTTTAGAGTTTGATTTCTAATTCTATCGGTGTGTGTGATCATTGGATTTGATCTGCTGCGGTTTTTAGTACATGGAGGCACGGTATATCACTATCAACGCTGTACAGGAAAAGCCTCCTCTGGCCTGGTCTCAGTTTACTGGTAAAAAAAAATCAGTTTCTCACTCAAATACCTGGTTTCATTTGATAAAGTATGGACCTTTTATAGACCGCCACTGTTTCAGGTTGTTGGAGACACAAAAGGTTCGGTTTTTGGTGGTCTTGTCGAGGCACCTTTGATACCAACTGATAAAAAGTATCAGGTTTGGTTCCAAAGATCCAATCTTCATTAGATTCCGTTTATCAAGTTTTTTTTTTTTTTCTCTCTAATTGAAATTCTTTGTCTTTGGGTTTTTGTGTCAGGGAACCAACAGTACATTTGTTTTCACAGATAAGTCTGGACAACCCGCAATATACCGTCCCACGGGTATTATTATCATGCATTGCTCAGCAACATAGAGTTTCTGGGAGTCTTTTTTCGTATTCACTTGTAATTGTGGTTTGCACTTGAGCAGGTGCAAATCGGTTCTACACTTTATGCTCCAAGGACTTTCTAGCTCTAGGCGGTGGTGGACGGTTTGCTCTCTATCTAGACAGTGAGCTGTAAGATTTCCTACCACACTCTTAAGAACCTATTTCCACGACAAACAACAAATCATGTTCCCTCAATTCGTTTGACTCATCATGTTCTTTTAGGCTAAGCGGATCAAGTGCTTACTCAGAGACATACGGGAATTCTTGTCTCGCAAACTCTCAGGACTTTGATGTTAAGGAAGTAGAGGTAGTTAACTTCAACCCTCTCTTCTAGAAAGGGGGAAGAGAAAACCTTTAAAATTCAATTTTTGTTTCAACCTTGTACTGAAACAAACAAAAAAATACCATTGATTGTTGCAGCTATGGGGATTTGTCTATGGCTCAAAGTATGATGAGATTCTAGCTCTCAGCAAAACAATGGAGCCTGGTATTTGCAGGTGGTGATGATCATGATGAAAGATTATGAAATGAAATATTAAAAAGCGAGGCTCTCTATTGTAAATGTGTAGTAATAATGTAATGTTGTTTTCTTATCTTGTAAGTGGCTAAATCACATCTCAAATACTCACTTTGTAACTCGGAATCTTTTTTGGGTTTTAATGATTTTGAACTAAAATATCAAAATAAAATATAGAATTTGTGTTCCACATAATTTCCAAGAGAATATAGAATTCTCAAGCCGTCGTCCTCTTTGTAGTTGTTGACTTGCTATTCTTAAATCAAGGCTGATAAATATTAGGCCCATTCAGCCCATTAATCTAATTCGGCCCATTAAGGCACATTCAAAGAAGATTTTAGGGAAGAAGAAAGAAAATAAACCCTTTTCCTTCATTTTAACCTACCTATCTGAGAAGAAAACTCGCCGATTCAAATCTCGAGAAATGGGGAGTAGATTGGGAGGACGAGTGGTTCATTTCGCGAATCTTCCGATAAAGCTTCTGATGCCTACAAAACTGACGAACATCCACGAATTCGCGCTGAAAACGATCCCTTCTGCGACCAAGATTGAGATCAAGCGAGTCCTCGAGTCTCTCTACGGATTCGAGGTCGAAAAGGTGAATACACTAAACATGGATGGGAAGAAGAAGAAGCGTGGGGGATTATTGATAGCCAAGGCGGATTACAAGAAGGCTTACGTCACGCTCAAAAACCCTTTGTCGATCTCTAGGGATTTGTTCCCGGTGAAGTTTATCGAGGAGGATAGAAAGAGTAAAGCGAAAGGATCTAGCTTTGTGGAGGAGGAAGATGATAAGAAGAGTCACTGGCTCGATCAGAAGGAGAAGAGGGAAATTGGCGGTTATGGGAAAGGTAAAGGTCGTCGCGGCGGTGAGAGGTCGAATTCGCCGGCTGCTGCGGCGGGGGCAAAGTTTCCATGGAGCAACATGAGATTTGGTGGTAAGTAGGGTTTTTCTGTAATCCCAATTAGGGTTTTTCTTGTAGCTATCGGATTATGGATTTTGTTTTGAAGTTGCTGTTAAAAAGAGACGATCTTGATCGTGAATCTGAATCGTATAAGCTCTCAGAGTTTCTCTGTGATTTTGGCAAATAAATCTTTAATCTTTCTCTACTTATGAAGTATGGAACACATTAGCTATGAAGATTTAAAGCCTTTTCCTTTATTACAATCTGCATAATCGTATAACTCCTACTAGTCTGTGGATTTGGGTTCCTGTTCATTCCATAAGAATGTAAACGCAGAGATACGAAAACGTTTTGTAAACCAATTGAAGAAATAGTGAGGAATTGTATGCAATCAATCAAATGAGAGTTTAGTTAGCTATTTATGTATTTTTTTTTGAGCTATTTATATATCTTATAGCAATAATCAGATAAAGATTTTTTTTTTTATAAAATATTATTGGTAATTTCTTATTGGTTTGACAATTAATTTGGTTATCTGGATATATGATGCAAAAGATCATCAGGATTTGATGATGGAATTTGTCAGAATCTGAAAAGAGGAAGATGGTTTTTTTACTTTACACAAAATAAAAAGAGATTTTTCTGCAGACATGATAGATACAGAAACTAGAAATTATAGAAAACATATCTCATCATATATACGCCAAGCGAGTGCTATGCACGCGCCAGTTTATAAATAGTGTTGTGGATTTTTCGGGGTTACAAAATCTTGGCGCGTGGCGAAAGGATTATCAGCTTTGTGTGCGACCGAGTCTTCGTCTTCGTCGTCGTGCTCGCCTTCTCTTTCTTTCGAGAGCTAAAGAAGAAAACTTTGAAACTGCTCTAATTTCGGATCTCAATCACTTTTTGGTTTTTCTCCTTTCCTTCTCCTTCTCCTTCTCCTTCAAATGGCGGCGGTTTCTCCTTTGGCCAAGTTTAAGTTGGTGTTCTTAGGTGATCAATCTGTCGGAAAAACCAGCATCATCACCCGTTTCATGTATGATAAATTCGATACCACTTACCAGGTAGTATCATCAATCATTTTATTTGATTCCTTCCGCTTCTTTCTTGATTGATTTGAAATTCTTTGCGTCAATTTTGCTTATCGTTTTTTTGTTTGATCTGATTCCAAGATCGGTAAAACCATGTTACGATTTGTTGGAAATTACTTCTCGAATGGAATTTTCCCCTATGATTAGTCTGTTCTTTGTTTTGGGTGTAACCCTCTTGTTAAATTACGCGTCATTAAGCCTTAATTGTGTTCTCTCTGCAGCCTACCATTGGGATTGATTTTCTGTCGAAAACAATGTACCTCGAAGATCGAACAGTTCGTTTGCAGCTATGGTGAGAATTATAATAATGTTCTTTTTGACTTGAAACAAACATGTTAGATTTGGCAGAACAATGTATAGCTTCCTTGGCAAAGAATCACAAATGTGTTATGTGCTAGTTCAATAATACCAAAAGATTAACAAAATTGGTTTTTGATTGAAGGGATACGGCTGGACAAGAAAGATTCAGGAGTCTAATCCCAAGTTACATCAGAGATTCTTCTGTTGCCATTGTTGTATATGATGTAGCCAGTGAGTCAGCTTTTTCTGTTACCTCTTTTTTTTTTATGTATTTAGTTCACCATTGTGTGTGTTATGTGTTCAGTACTTGTGTTTTGTTTTGCAGATAGGCAAACTTTTCTGAATACATCGAAATGGATCGATGATGTACACAGAGAAAGAGGTTCAGGCGACGTTATTATCGTTCTTGTTGGAAACAAAACTGATCTTGTTGATAAAAGGTAAAAAACAAAAAGCAAAATCAGCTTCCATGGGTTATAATTCCATGTCTTTATCTGTCAAGCATAACAGGCTTTTTATAATGAAAACAGGCAAGTATCGATCAGTGAAGGGGAAGATAAGGGTAAAGAGTATGGAGTGATGTTCATAGAGACCAGCGCAAAAGAAAATTTCAACATTAAGGTATAAAAACAGCTAGCTAGAATTATAAGGACGTGAGCGAGTGATTTATCTCACAAACATGAGTCATATCGCAGGCTTTGTTCCGGAAGATTGCTGCAGCATTACCTGGGATGGATTCATATTCATCGGTGACAAAATCAGAGGACATGGTAGATGTGAACCTAAAGACCACTTCAAATTCATCACAAGGTGAGCAACAAGGAGGAGGTGGGGGAGGAGGCTGTTCGTGTTGATTCAAAAGCAAACATATTCTGTTTAAGAAACATGTGAACAAAAAAAAAAAGGATTCAAGAAAGTTTTTTTTTTTTTTTTTTGTGATTTTCATCTTATTAGACTAGACATTGCCAGAAACAGAATATAAAACATGTTGATCATATACAATAAGAATGATTGCAAACTATAGAATACGATGCAACCGGAATATTCCCAAATTATAGCTCTTGGAACAAACAGCGCAATGAAACAAACACCTTAGTGCCTTAACTTTCTTCCACTCCAATTCCTCTGACTTACGCGGCGGTTTCTAGGGCTTTGACATTTTCACGGCGGAGGATGAACCAAAGAGGAGTTGAGTAAGGCTTGGAGCTTAAGCATACGTAGATGCACTCTTCGCATCTTGTAGAGCTCAGGGGATAGTACGAGTGACCGGCATCTCTTGAAGACGAGAGTTACGGCCGCGTGTTCCGATCTCGAGACTCGAGCCAGGAAGCTATGAGCCACCGCATCTGGCAACGACGATAACGACGGAGACGCTTGTCTTTTTTACATGCGCGGAAGAAAATTTCAACAATTGTCTGATGAAGTCCAAGACGTGAGTAAAATGTCTGATTCCGTCTGTGTCAAATTTTATTTCGAAAATGGTTTTTCGTTTTTCTACATAAAATTATTTAATCCCAAAAAAACAACTTGCCATAAACATTTTATTCAGATCAAGTATACTACTGTGTATGTTAGTAAGGCTTGGGAGGGATTTTAGCCTCTTCCAATGATTTGTTCTCTCAAGGTTTTTTAGTTTTGCCTCGACTAAACCCAATTTATTAACCTATTTCTGAAGTTTCATTCTATTATTTGCATTATACTCCAATTAGCTATTACTGACTACTTCATTCTTTTGAATCCCTTGTTTAGTTACACGTTGATTAGGAATTAAGCAATAAGCATTCGCAAGTGTTCACTTATCAACATTATGAAACTCGGAACAAAAGACGAGTTTTGGGAGAGAGATTCAAAAGAGAGACAACGAAGGAGAAAGAGGCCAAAAGAGATGTTACAGTTTTACATATGGTTGTTGAAGCTGTTATCTCCGTTTTGCCTCACTCTCAGTGTCAGGTAGATCAATATCAATGTTCCCACACTTGATCTGCAATCCAAGACATTTATATACTTCATACTGCATACACACGCACGCATCTATCCAAGAAATTACGTAGAGGTATATTATATTACTTACAAGATGGAGAATAGGATGACGATTTTCCTTGAATCAAATGAAGCAGCACGCTTGTATCTTCTCCACCTGTTCGTTGGTACATCATGGCATCTCTCGGAGATAGCTTTATCTGCAACAAAAACTTCCTCAAGATTCAGTTCATAAACACATTAGATCCCATCTTAAATTATGCAACTTTACCCAAATTATTGTTATCTTACCAGTGCTCAAGCTTGCTTGTCTCTGCAATACCTTTTGCATATGCTGTAAAAGATGTAACAACATAAGAGTGAGACATTTGGATATATCATCATTGGACCAAGCAAACTAGCATATATGTAACTGTTGACATATAGATACAACTTACTACACTCTCAGATTTCACACTTTTAGCAACTTCGTCATGGGATGTTACCGTCTCACCACCATTCCCTTTCTCGACATTTATATCCACAACGCATGATTGGTAGGAATCTGTGCCTCCCAGTAGCACATTGATGCGGTTCTGTGTTTTCTGACAATTCAGTTGCGCATCCATCAACATCTGATTTTTAGATGGAAGCAGAGCCTTGACGAAGCTCAAGAGAGTAAACTGCGAGGTGCATTGCGGGATTGTGCTTCCTTCATCAGGTAGGACTGAGATAGTACACACGTCTTGGACCTATACAAATCGCAGAGTTTGGAGGACTTAGCACAATTTATCATATAACACCCACAATACTTAAGGAACATCTACATATATCTACGTGTGATCTACTAACTAACATTTCAGGCCTTCTTTTAAAAGTATAATGAAGTTGAGTAAAGATCAAATGCAAGCAGATAATATCGTGATGCCCTTGAATTTCTATACTTAAGAACATCCTAGTTTCAGAGCAGAGTCAAAGGGCTCACCAGTGAAGTATCGATGCCACAGTCTTCTTTCAAAGGAAATGCAGCCTCCTTGACAAGAAGAGGAAAAACATCTGCATCGCAAAAACAGAAGGTCATTTTACTGATTAGTGTGCTTTTGCAATTTATCATGATACTGAATCTAAACTACGTAATCCTAAGCTTTACCTATGGCGCTATGTTTGCAACCATCACTGAAGCTAGGCTTAGGTGCCTTGAAGCTTGGATACTTGACTGGTGCGTTCCCGTTACCGTTCCCATCTGCAACACTTCCGAATTGCTGCTTCCCCTGTTGAATAATAGCAGAATCTTGTGTCAAAGACATTAGATCAAAATCACAACATGGAAGATCCAACCAAAAGTTACCAACAGTAACACTGTACAAGTCGTGGAGTCTCTTAGATTCAAAATTTTGGAGAATTAGAAAGCAGTACACGCAGCAAATGAGTTCTTATTTGATCGGGTTTCTGATAAGTAAGTGACTACACTAAACAGTTCCTAGATTAGTACTTCCTAAATTAGTCTTTTCTCTTGATTGATCCCTCTAAAGAAAGAAATGGCCAAATGCAGGAAGATAGAATCAACGGGAAAAAAAAACACTTCAAGAATCGAATCACAACAGCCAGAAGTCTCATCATCTTCTCAATATTCCGAATCGAGGATTAGGTTCCAAAAAAAAAAAACCCCAAATCGATTGGAACAATAAGAAGAACAAACAGAAACCGACACTAGAAGGAGTAATCTAAACTAACCCCTTCGAAAAAGTCACCAGTAGCGACCATTGCAGAGAGAATCGTGAACCGAATGAGAAATTAGAAGCGGCTTTCAAGCGGAGAAGACGAAGCTTGAAGACTCGTGTTGTGTGCAATGCATGTGGAGTTTGTAGGAAGCTTCCGCGTAACGGCAGATTCAGAGAGAGAAGGAAGAAGAAGGAAGAAGGAAGAAGTATAGAGAGAGAGAGAGAGAAGTTGAGAACGCTCTCCTCAGGGCCCGGCGCGATTCGCCTGTGAATGCCTTCTNAATCTAAACTAACCCCTTCGAAAAAGTCACCAGTAGCGACCATTGCAGAGAGAATCGTGAACCGAATGAGAAATTAGAAGCGGCTTTCAAGCGGAGAAGACGAAGCTTGAAGACTCGTGTTGTGTGCAATGCATGTGGAGTTTGTAGGAAGCTTCCGCGTAACGGCAGATTCAGAGAGAGAAGGAAGAAGAAGGAAGAAGGAAGAAGTATAGAGAGAGAGAGAAGTTGAGAACGCTCTCCTCAGGGCCCGGCGCGATTCGCCTGTGAATGCCTTCTTCATCTGATTGCGACATCAACAAGGGATAACGACAAATCCTCATTCTTCGCCTCCACTTTTTTTAATACCCAAAATACCCTTTTACTTTCTTTTTGTTTATCCATGGATCATGTAAATACTAAACTTGATTAGAGGTTTCATTATTATTTTTCTAATTATGGGATCAACATGATGACATTTTAATTACTCTGACAATAAATGCATGTCTGTCTGTACTTTAAATTTTCCGTCTGCATAAATATTATAAGTCATAATTATATAATTTACTATTTCATGAGCTGTCCCTAACATCTACTACCTTTTTCTAATGCACAAAACAATCATTTATTTGTTTTTGGGAAACAATATGATAAATGGTATACAAGAATCGAGAGACATTAACCAACCATATCCCATCTCCATATGTTTTTTTTTCCTTCATTTTTGCTGAAATGTGAAAAATATCATATGCATTTAATTCCCATGCCCATTGCCAGCATTTGAATATTTATTGACTGTTGTCAAGTAAATAAACATATAGTATGTATCAGGTTTTTTTTTTTTTTTTTGGGGTCGAAATATCAGGTTTTCTTCTTCTTCCTTTTTCCGTTTAAAACAAAAAAAATGTATGTCATAGTGTTTGTAAATCAGTTTACTCCTTGTCTTAATAACTCTTGAATCTTATAAATTATTTAAGATTACAATGTGAAAGTATTAATGTTTGTAGAGGAAACATAACAAAAAGGACGTGGTTCACGGGTGATCCAATTTTTCTGGCTGTATCTTCTTCGTCAGCTTCTCCCGTGAACTCTCTTTTGAGTTTTGTCTCTCTATCTCTAGACCACGATTATTTATTTGTTTGTATTTTTGTTTATGACTTTATTCTCACGACAATAGTGTTTATCGCGGGGCCTGATTTCATTATCAGCCCAATTTACAATGTTAATGGGCTGTAACATCATATCAACAACATTTTTTGGTGTTCGGTTTGCTGTGAAAAATAATGTTTATTCAATCAAAACCGGAGAGTATTTTTTTTTTTTTTTTGTCAACTTAATAGTTCTCTTTTTTCTTTTCCTGAAACTGAAAAACCTGACATAATGTAACAAAAGTAATTCAACATAATGTATTGTAAATCTTCTTCCTTGCTTTTTCTTCGTTTTCTTTGTTTGGGAAAAGATACAAAGACTAGGAGTTATTTGCCATTAACTAACTGTACATGGTCTTTCAAAGTTTACAGATTTCAGTTAAAAACTTTTCCAATTTAAACTCACCAAATATCTTTGGGAGAGAGAGACACAGAGAAAGTCAACCAAACAACAACAAAAAAAAGTAACTGTCAATTGAATTGACTTTTAAGTCACAAACATATACCATTACTAAGTAGTTAAGAAAAAAACGGAGAAAGTCATTTTTCTGATTTTCTCTTTCTCAGCTTTTACTTGGTTGGTCCAAGGCTCTCATAGAACAAGATGTAACCATGATCAGTATTGCTCGAATACTCCTGAGACGATCCAAAGAATGTTTGCACAGCTGATTCTTCAATCATCTCAACATTCTCATCGTCAAAGAAGAGCCAATGGTTATGGCTTTTCACAAGGCTAACGTAATGACCATGGTTGGGTCCGCTTCCTACATGGACCACCACTGCAAAGAGAGAGTACTCGACGTCTGCGTAAGGTTCGACCGTGTTGCTCAGTTTTAGCTCCAACGGGAACACAACTCGATAAGAGAGCTTCTTGTAGCGGCCTAGCTGTTCAATGTATTTGAATCGCTTTAGATGGATGACTAAGATGTGTGGAGGTTTTTTGATCTTCATCCTCTTTTGTGCTTCTTGTAAGCTGCAAAGGTAAACATCATAAAAATCGGGCTTTGGTCATCACTATGAAAATCCACTGTGCGTAATAAAGTCTCAACACTTTGGAGCGCTTAATCATACAAAACAGCCACTGAAAGGAAAAAAAAAAAAAAAAAAGGGAAGCTGAGGAATTGAACTTTGAAAAGCAAATGGCGTCTGACTAAGAACCAACATTTTACCTGCAGCATTTGTCACAGAAGAATTTGTCCTCAGCGTGAAGCGTCTCTGTCGAGCTGAAGTTTTTCAAACAGCTAGTTATCGAACTGTTCTGTTCGATATCAAGGCTTAGGTCTAGGAACGTTTCGTCTCTTGCTGTCACTGTCTCACACCGCAGACACCTTGTCTCGTTGGTAAGTATGCCCTGTGTACATATCCAGATTTTATTTAGCCAAAAATTGCGCTAATCACCTTAGAAGAAGTGAATCGTTTCATTCAGAAGAAGTGACCTGAAAAATATTGTGCACCCAAGTCACAATAGGCTCTTTGTGCACACCATTTGCCTGAGGAACTTTTGGTCCATTTGCAATCTTTTCGGGAGATGATGATGATGAGGTCTCAAGTTCAGTTTTTGTAGCTTTTGCCTCTTTCTCCAGTATGTCAACAACTTCATTCAGCAAATAATTCAGGAATTCATGCGCATCCTACATGAGAATAGTAACGCCAATTCAATCAAATGTATATTGCTTTTCACACATCTTCTGTAAAATAACGCTCAGAAAGATGGGAAAATTTGCAAAGATCACCTGGTGCATATAACTCCGGAACAGCTCATTCTGTTTCTTCAACCTCTGTACAAATCGCTTAGGCGCAATAACACCTGTTTTCTTCTTCTGGGAACTTATCTACAGAATGATTTACAATGAGCAGAGTTACGATAACACTTTTTTTCCGCAGAAATGACTAGTCCACGATAATCAAATAGATGATGACAGGATATGACATACTAAGCGCTAAATCAAGCACATGTAAATGATCCAATATACCTAACAAAAGACACAACGGTATCAAGTTCCTGTTATCCCAAAAAACATTGACTTGTGCCTTTACATAAGTGACTTCATCAATTAATGATGTCAAGTGAGAAATCAAGTAAAACAAGCTTGCATAAGAGAAACATTTTCAGCAATGATGGATTGGTCACTTGAGTTAGGACAGGGTTGAAACGATAACTAACACCATATGAAATAGAAAAGAGAAACTAAAACTATCATAACGAAAAGAAAAAAAGAAAGAAAGCCAAATATCAAAAATACCTGCGAAAATAAGTCTGCCAAGCAGGTCATAAGATTCTCTTCAGCATCGGCGACGCTTTTATTACTGGTATAGTACTCGAGCAATTGTTCACGAAAGGGAACACAAAAATAAAGGGCCTGCACAAGAGGGAAAGAGATTCAGCACATAAACTATTTAGTCGATGATATTAATCAACAAAAGCCTTTCTCAAAGGGTAACCTATTTTGAGTCTCTTGTTTCAAACCCCGATTCGAAAGAGCTAATGATTCGAGAAATCGCAATTGCAACCAAATCAATACGAATTTGAACTAGTAAGGTCAAAACCCGACACGATTCTACTTGGAAAATTCGTCTATTGTTTCGATAAAAACACACTAATTCAACAAAACCCAACGAGTCGCACACATCAGAATAATTCGAGATAAGAGAGAGAGAGAGAGAGAGAGAGAGAGAGGAAGTGGACCTGCAAGACGCTGTTGCAGTAACAAGTGTTGCCGAAATTCTCGAATCCGAAGTAGCGTTCTCCTTCGGGGAATTGGTCGCCGAGAGCTTTCTCGAGTTTGGAGCCCGCGGCGCCCATGAGCCCTAGAAGTAACCTCCGTATCACCGTTTTTTCTGATCCTGACTCGTCCGATTTGACTCGGGAGATTCTCAAAGCGAGTATCCTCTTCCGCGTCTGCGTATTGTTCGATTCGATCGGATAATAATTCTTCAGATTTCCAAGGAGCCCCTCAGTGCGAAAGATGATCGATATTAATTTTTTTTTTTTTTTTTTTTCTGTTAAAAGCGAAGCCAAAGTAAGGAAGAAAAGAGAGATTGACGATCAAATCAAAAACATCGAGTCAAAATTGCAGATAACACCTCCAAAGTTTTAATCTTTACGAAATGAACGTTTATTTTATAATACACAAAATGAACTAGTATCATGATGTCCCTTCATGTATGAAACCCGAAAACTGATAAGAAAAGCTCACTAGATGGCAAATTAAAATTTTACACATATTAGATATATTGTGTTTTGTCATCACTAAATAAGAACGAAAAATACCTTATGTATGTTTAAACATAGGCGGTTGTTGGAGGTGGGCTGCGCACACCTCCTTAAAGTCCGATTCGGGTCAAAATCGACACATTAACGAAAAGGTTCACGAAGCTTCTATGGATAGAACTAGAGATCCGTTGATTCTAAGAATACCCGGAAAATTAGGGTTTGAAAATACTTTTCTTAGTGCTTTATCAAAAGCTTTTTAGGAAATCTCACTTTTAGTAAATCATCAAAAACTAAATACAAGCATAGCCCTAAGAGGCTATTTATAATAAATTCCAAAACCCTAAAACCTATAAAATCTAGAATAATCTTAATCAATTAAATAAAAGATAATAATAAAGATTCTATGCATCAGGTCTCGCCGGCCAAGAAAGATTCGTCCTCGAATCTTCAATCTGCGCTGAATCAGGTCTTGTCGGCCACGAAAGATTCGTCCTCGAATCTTCAATCGGTTTTTCCATATCGGTTTGGTTTCTTCTTGTTGATGATATCTTGTTTGTGCACAAACCTGATCTTGGACGGAACCTTCACAAACCGAATCTGCACGAATCAGAATTGCAAAAGTGTCTTCTTCGAATATGAATTCGACATGATCGATAAATTTGACATCATCTTCATAGATGTCGTAGATTGGATCACCGTAGATCTCTCTGTAGATCTCGTCGTCTTTATAGGTGTCGTAGATTGGATAACCATAGATCTCATGGTATTCACTCTCGACAAAAGGACTTTCATCCTCGAAAGTATATATGCTGTCACTCACCATGACATCCATAAATCAAAGAACGCAGCTATGATATCAAATGATGAAGCGAAAGCTTCTAAGGATAGAACTAGAGATCCGTTGATTCTAAGAATACCCGGAAAACTAGGGTTTGAGAATACTCTTCTCAGTGCTTTATCAAAAGCTCTTTATGAAATCTCCTTTTTTATTAAATCATCAAAAACTGAATACAAGCATAGGCCTAAGAGACTATTTATAATAAATTCCAAAACCCTAAAACCTATAAAATCTAGAATAATCGTAATTAATTAAATAAAAGATAATAATAAAGACTCGTTGCATCATAAATAATTTTAAGAATTTATAAGATATCACTTTCTTCTTTTTACCATAGTTAGAAATATGTCTCGTAATGTTTACTTGTGGTCCATATTGCTCTTACTTGTTTGAGAAGGGCCCATTGCAATATATAATATCAAATTTTAAATAATAAAGAACAACATATAGAAAATCTTACAAAGGGCAATGTTACACATAACATAAAGATTACGATCGATAGACGGTTCCGTATGCACCAAGTTGACAATGAACATTTTCGCCCTTAACATATGAGGTTATTGGTAGCGTCAGATTCGTCTCCGAAACTCTAGGTTTTAAATTTATAAACCTAAAGGTTCTGCAAGTGCACATACGTGCGTTGTAATACTTTAGGTATCGATCCACAAGGAGAGAGAGCTGTTCTGCGAGACCTTAAACAAAAAATAGCAAGGAAGTCTAAGACGAGAATAAGTTTTTATAAGGGTTTTTGTCACGAAAATGTAAAGAACGTAAAAACGGAAAATTGCTTGTAAAATAGACTAAGAGAATCGATGGCTTGAAAATTAAATGGGAAGAACCATTTGTAAACTATGATAAAACAATGTTGGGTCGACATGAGTATCTACGGGTATGCTCGATTCAATCACGGTCCCTAAGCTCTTAGTAACTGTTTCTAGAATTCAACTTCATGAACTGAACAGAATAAACGGCGTAGCCTACTTTCGTACATCATACGCACCAACAATCTATACACTCGACCAGTAGCTTTCGTCTCTGACCGCGCGGAAACTCGTGCTGTTCGCGCTGGTTCTTCTTAGTTCACGACACTTCGTAAGTATACTTTCGAAATCTTACGACGCGCACGCTCTTATGGATAAACGATTGGGTGTTTTTAGATCCAGCACTTTTGGTGGTACTTAACACCTATGAACCACCTCTAGTTCATGACGCTAGATTTAGCATTAACAACTATCCATAAGAAAGAGCTCTAGAAATCGGCTAGGGTTTTATCTCGTGAGATCCTTATCGAACAGAGAATTCCCCGTTAATAAATCCTTTAAACCCAACAATAAAACTACTCGAACATAGATGAAATGAAAATCATGACTGAATAAATTGCGGGAGATTGATGAAGGAGCCTTACGAGTTTAAGAACTAAGTCCTGTGAGAACCTCTTCACCAATCTCGAAAAGTAAAGAACAAGAGTTTAAGAGTAAAACAAGAACAAAACTAAACTAAAAATGGTGTAAAAGCAAGTACACCAAATGAGGTCTTCTAAGAGGCATATTTATAGGTATTCTCTTCTGTTTTCGTTGGTCTTTAGAGTTTTAAGTGATAGACATTGAACGGGCCTTGCAAATTGGGCTTACGGGACGAAACTGCTTCCACCGCGGGTCCATTGGGTCTGGCCGCGGCGAACTTTCACTTGGCCGCGGGTGGAGGCTTCCTGGCCGCGGTGAATTGCCTCATGGCCGCGGATGGGACTGCGCCGGGAGTGGCCAACTGGGACGTCTTGTTGATGTAACTTTTGATCGAACCGTTGGATCGTCCTCAAATCTGTTGGAATGGAAAGGTAGCTGATCCTTCTTGAATATCTCCAAAATTGGGCTGGATCGGACGGTGAGAAGAACCTCCTTGGCAATTGAACTTCTGACGGTTTGACTATGAGCCGAAAATCTGGTTTTTCGAATAATTTGCAATGCTTTCGCCTGAGTAACGTGAAAAGAGTCTTGATAGTACGAATGTGCGAAAATCGTAATAAAAGCATAGAAAAAAGAATGAAACATTTATCAAATTGTTCTTAAATAGATATTAAAACAGGTAAAAATACGGTGTTATCACACCCCCATACTTAAACCTTATTTGTCCTCAAATAAGACAAAGCTTAAGCTTGGAAACGATCAAACAAAAATCATAGGGAACTAGAAATCTCGGAGATCGTCATTCTAAACCATAACCATCGAACTACATCAAACGCAACCTAGCCTAGAAAATTCTCACCATAAGTTTTCGTAACATTAGTCCACGGTATCCGTCATACGAAATATAAACTTTCAAAATCCAAAAATCAGGCCAACTAGCTCTCTAAATTCATTAAGTGCAAACGTGAACTTCTCATTAAAAAGATTAAACCAAGACAATCGAGGCTAGGTATTAAAGGCATTTAGAGGTGAGGTTAAAAGTGTTTCGGGTTACCGTAATTTCACCGAAGGGTGGGAGATATTATGCAAAACAGCAAGAGAGGAAGGACATATTGATAACCACAGCTTCCAGTCACTTCTTCTGGGGGAATGTTCGTTTTCTGTCATTCCCCCCAGACTTAGATTTTTCTGTGGGTTTGGAATGACAGACTTTTCATAAACGAACCATGAATGTCTCATAAGTATTTCAACCAACCTAGACCCTTTTTAGGCTTGTATTTCCTTTTCCTTTCGATTATTTTTGATTTTTGATTTTTGATTTTTTTTTTTGGAAATGGGGAAACGCCTTTTATTGAGATAGAGTCTTAGGGGCACGAAAATATACCATGATTTTGAGCTTTTCAAAGGCATAACCAAGCTCTTATCTTTGTTGAATTCACCTCCACCAATCGCGTATTATTTTTGTCTTTAATGACTTAAAGTTGTGTCGTTCTTCCCTCTCTGACGTTTTTGCACATATCTGCACATAAAACACAAAGTGAGTTGCATGAGGTTTGAACAATAGTTAAGTTTCGGGTGAGGTACCAACTAAAAATGAGCTGGCCATTCATGTACGACAAAGAGTGGTAAAAGGTAAAAGAACGTCATGAATGTATAATTCATTATCTTTGCCTAAACATTTGATGAGAAAATTAAGTCAAAATTAAAGTCCAAGTATAATAGAACTAATATATTCCATCCTAAAGAATCTCTACGATCTAAATTTCTCTGAGGATTTCGCATTAACATAAATTCTAACTACCGCCTAGTCTACAACCAAATTACTAAAGAGCATGTTATTAGAAAATAACTTGTTAGATAACCGATGAAATCTCGGTGGCCAATCCATCACTAGTCCATCGTTATAAAGTAAAACCGCAACGGGGTTACCAATTAGCTATACATGGCGGCTAATTATATTTTAATTTGAAAAGTCTACATGCAAAGGATGGGACCAATGGTCATATATCCATCATATGGACACTAACTTTATTTGGTAGCGATGCGTTTACTATAAATGTGTTTTAGTTTTTTTTCTTTACAAATTGTCAAAGTCTTATATCATTGGAATTATTTTTCTACCAAATTTACTAGATGCCAAACTAGATTTTACATACAGTCAATCTTAAATTCAATTCCTACCAAACTTACTAGGTAATAAATCTCTACTCAAATGTTCAAGAATTCATTTTTAGTCAAAATCTCAAGAAAAATCAATTGGTTCAACGTATCCGTTTTAGTTTTAGTTAGGAATTCATATTATCAATTAGCTATATAAAGACCTATTATATCTCAACAAAATTCATCGACACCAAAACATAAAAAAATATTTACAACAAGTTATACAAACAAATACTTTAGAAAAAAAAGAAAATGGACAAGATCAGATCTTTAGTTGTCATCAGTACCATCGCAATAATTTTGTTGTTGGTCAATACAGGTTGATCAAACGTTCTCATTATTATCACTTCTAAATTTTTCTAAATACTTTCTTAGCTATGTTGAAGCTTTTTTTTTTTAGGTTCGACGTTAATTAAAAGTATATATATATTACACATTATATTTTTTTTAACTAATTTTTATTATTTTGCAGAACAAGCAAACGCAGACGGTCAAGATCGCTGGTGTGGGCATCCGTGTACTAACACATGTAATAAGGATTGCATTTCGCATCCAGCTTATAGCTCCGGGGAATGTATAGATTTTGGAACCTATAAGGCTTGTTGCTGCGTAGTAAAAGAGAACCAGATCTTTGAAGAAACATCTCAATTGAACGATTAAACTGTTTTTTACAGTCTTTAATTTGTATGATCACTAAATAAAAACTTCAAATAGAAAAAATGATTAAAAAAGTTATGAGATGTCGTTCTTCTTCTTTTCACGTCTCATGGTGCAAGCGAAACGTGTTATCAATAAATGTAGGTTTGAGCCTTTGAGTTAACATCACGTATTTATCCTTTGTGGTAATTAATGTACACAGGGCCAATCCGATGCACGCGCGCATGCAAGGTTTGAAATTCTCCCAGACACGAGTCCCAATGTGTCCCCCACCCTCTTCCCGAGTTGCTTCCGCCACCGCCTGTTACCCTCTCTCCACCGCATAAAGGCTTCAAACCGTCGCAGCTTTCGTTGGGAGCAAATCTCATAGCAGAGAAGCAGGGCTATTCTCCTGTTCCGGTCACCCATCATCTGGAATGAAGATTTACCCTACAATGGGGATTTTTAAGTTCTTAGCTTAACATCTCATACTCTGCAACTCCATCGTATCGCTCGTCTCCTAGAGCCTTGAGACCTGAAATCTTCCCCAAGAAAGTCCTTCTGTGGGGCTCTTAATTCCCACCCCACTTTACTGCGTACTGCAGACCTATTGCTACTCAGTTACGAGCCCCTCTCGACACTACTCTGCTTCTATCAGCACAAAACCCCTGTTTTCTCTTCTTCAAAATGGATAGGCGTCTTTCAAGGGAGGAAAAAGGAAAATGGATTCCGGGAACTAGCAAACCAGGACGTCGCTCGCCAGTCCGTATCCCGGAGGGAGATAACTCTGCTCTTATCGCGGAAAATCGTATGTCGCTCATAGGAAGAGTCACAAACCCTGAGTTTCAATCGGAGGAAGCTTTGGAATCTGTCATGAGAAAAGGACCATGCCACTACAAGCGATGGATGTTAATTCTCCAAAGGTGGGAACCGATTGTCTCAAACTTTTTCCCGGCCCTAATCCAGTTCAGGGTGAGGATTCACAGCATTCCTCTCCACTTCTGGACGGACCAAACTATCCGAACCATCGGAAAGGAACTAAGGACAATCTCCGCACAAGACGTCCCAAGAGGCAGGATTCGGGTCCAAATCAACGGCCCTCCAAAGAGGCAGGAAAAGGATGACTTCTCGAGCTTCTACTTCCTCAAAGAAGAGACTGTGTATTGACAAGAATGGGACCAACTCATCAGTACCCGACATTAGGGGAAATTTACCTTGTAATAAGGATGGTACACCTTCTATGGTGCTTAATTCAAAAATGTCTAAGGGCTCGACGGATTTTCAGGATCCGCCAAACCCGCTCCCTTAGTGCTAGCTAGCTGGAACTGTTAAGGAATTGGGGGCGACCTGACAGTTCATAGACTTTGAGAATTACGTCTTTCGTTATTCCTGGATGTATTGTTCCTCATGGAAACAAAAAATCAAGATAAATTTTGTTCCCCATGCGCTCGAATGGATGAATTATGCACACCACTTTATCGTTTCTCATGTAGGTACGAGAGGAGGTCTAATTCTCCTTTGGAAAGACGAAATTAATATCGAAATTCTGGAAGCGTCTCCAAACTGTGTCGACACAAAAATACAAGTGAAAGAAAAGCAGTTCTTCGCCTCGTTTATTTACGTGCCTCCTCAAACAGAAAATAGAACTGATTCTGGAGGAAATTCTCTCAGCTTGGAGAATCAAGGGACACATCATGGCTCTTAACAGGAGATTTCAACGACATCCTCGACAACTCGGAAAAAATTGGAGGTCACGCTCGCTGTGAAGGATCCTTCATACCCTTTAGAAGCTTCGTTGCCCAAAATGGATTGTGGGATCTCAAACACTCTGGAAGTGATTTTTCATGGAGAGGAACTCGTCATACCCACTTCATTCGGGAAAGGCTCGATAGAGCTTTAGCAAACAGCGACTGGTCTGACCTCTTCCCTTCCAGCAGAAGCGAATATCTGAGATACGAAGGTTCAGATCATCGTCCACTTCTCACGTATTTAGTTGACTCGAGAACAAAAAAGAAAAGAATGTTTCGCTTTGACCGGAGACTCATAGAGATGGAGGGAGTGAGACAACTCATCGAGAAATCCTGAAAAAAAAGAATTCGAGGAGAATGTGAGCTTCAAAATTAAGAGATGCCGTCGTGATCTTATTCAATGGTCAAAGGAAAAAAAACAAAAACATTTCTGAGGAAATTAAGGCAAATCAAGTGGCATTAGAGATCGCTCTCTCTTCAACAATACCAGATCCCTTTCTCATCGGATCCCTGACAAAAAAATTGGAGTAGGCCTATAAAGCGGAGGAACTGTTCTGGAGACAAAGGAGCAGGATTCAGTGGTTGGAAAGTGGGGACCGTAACACAGCATACTTCCACTCAGTCACTAAAGTAAGAAGAGCTGTAAATCGACTTACCGTGATTGAAGGAAATCCAGGAGAAATCTTCTACGAGGAAAAAGACATTGGTCGTGCCTTTGCCAAATATTTCCAAGAGATTTTCACCTCAAACGGAGCTTCAAATTTTCAGACGGTCTCGGAAACTCTCCATGGCCGTATTTCACTGGAATCAAATGATTCTCTTTGCCGCATTCCTTCAGATGAGGAAATACGGAAAGCCACCTTCTCTATCCACGCCGACAAAGCACATGGGCCAGACGGTTTCTCAGCGAGCTTTTACCATTCTTTTTGGGACATTATTGGCGACGACATTTGCCGGGAAATCCGGAATTTTTGTACATATGCAGTCATGGACCTAGGGGTCAATGAAACTCATGTATGCTTACTCCCCAAAGGTACCGCTCCAAGAAAACCATTGGAGTATCGACCCATAGCTCTCTGCAACGTTCGCTACAAAATCATAGCCAAAATCACTACGGGTCGTCTCCAACCCTTGCTAAACTCTCTCATCTCTGAACACCAATCTGCGTTTGTTCCTGGAAGAGCTATTGCAGACAACGTTCTTATAACCCATGAGACTCTACACTTTCTCAAGAACTCGCACAAAAAGATGCTCTACGGTAGTCAAAACCGATATGAGCAAAGCTTATGACCGGATTGAATGGGGTTTTCTTCGAGCGGTGCTGGAAAGATTGGGTTTTTATGATGTTTAGGTGAATTGGATTATGGTGTGTGTTACCTCAGTCTCGTACTCATTCCTTATTAACGACACACCAAATAGTCGAGTGCTCCCAACTCGAGGTCTCC
Source organism: Eutrema heterophyllum (assembly GCA_002933915.1). Classification (NCBI taxonomy): domain Eukaryota; kingdom Viridiplantae; phylum Streptophyta; class Magnoliopsida; order Brassicales; family Brassicaceae; genus Eutrema; species Eutrema heterophyllum. The sequence continues at coordinate 25,796 of PKMM01049795.1, read as the reverse complement.
GTCAAGGTGATCCCCTTNAATCACTACGGGTCGTCTCCAACCCTTGCTAAACTCTCTCATCTCTGAACACCAATCTGCGTTTGTTCCTGGAAGAGCTATTGCAGACAACGTTCTTATAACCCATGAGACTCTACACTTTCTCAAGAACTCGCACAAAAAGATGCTCTACGGTAGTCAAAACCGATATGAGCAAAGCTTATGACCAGATTGAATGGGGTTTTCTTCGAGCGGTGCTGGAAAGATTGGGTTTTTATGATGTTTAGGTGAATTGGATTATGGCGTGTGTTACCTCAGTCTCGTACTCATTCCTTATTAACGGCACACCAAATAGTCGAGTGCTCCCAACTCGAGGTCTCCGTCAAGGTGATCCCCTTTCACCTTATCTCTTCATACTTTGCACGGAAGTCCTCTTGGGGCTCTGTATGAAAGCACAGCTTTCCGGGAAGCTCAAAGGAATACAAATTGCGAGAAAAAGCCCTTTCATAAACCATTTGCTATTCGCGGATGATACTATGTTCTTTTGCCATACAAATGAGTTGTGTTGCAAGGAGCTGGCCACCATCCTGCGGCGTTATAAGGATAGTTCAGGTCAATGCATTAACCTCAACAAGTCCACGATTACCTTCTCTTCAAAAGTGCCATCGGAAATTCGTGAAAGAGTAAAGGCTGCCTTGGGTATTTCAAACGAAGAAGGGGTGGGGAAATATCTAGGATTACCGGAAAGCTTCGGAAGGCGGAAGAAAGACGTATTCACCGGCCTTGTGGACAAGATGCCACAGAAATCCCATAGTTGGACCACAAAATTTCTGTCTGGAGCGGGAAAGCAAGTCTTACTCAAATCAGTCCTCTCGTCTCAAGCAACTTATACAATGTCATGTTTAAAATTACCAAAGTCTCTTTGCAAATATATCCAATCCATCCTAACTAGATTTTGGTGGGATGATTCCCCGGATAAACATAAGATGACTTGGGTATCTTGGAAAAAATTGACACTACCTAAAGGGAATGGTGGGCTTGGATTTAGAGACATTGAAGAGTTCAATATCGTTCTCCTCGCAAAACTGAGCTGGAAGATTCTAAAAAATCAGGATTCTCTCCTTGCCAAAGTCTTACTTGGAAAATACTGCTATGACATTTCTTTCATGGACTGTCCTTCGAGAGGAAGCTCTTCCCACGGGTGGTAAGGCATTCTGGCAGGCCGTGAAGTCATTAGAAGAGGAATTGGGTGGCTAGTGGGAAATGGAAACAACATCAAGGTGTGGTCAAACCCTTGGCTGTCTACTTCTAAATCGCTCATTCCCATTGGCCCCCCACAAAACCAGAGTGTTGACCTCAAAGTCAGTGATCTTCTCATACCTATCTCAAATGAATGGAACGTAATGGAGATTCGGAAATATTTACCTCACTATGAGGACACCATTCGACAGCTTCAACCAAGCTCGCTAAAACCACCAGATGCTCTAGTATGGTTACCTGATAATTCAGGAAAGTTTTCTTCAAAATCAAGTTATAACATGTTGAAACAGGGAGATATCATTGTGTTTGAAAACTCGTTCAACTAGTACTCCAACATCTGGAATTTGCGGACAGCCCCCAAATTGAAACACCTGCTTTGGCGTATAAGCGTAGGAGCTATTCCTGTGGGAGAAGCTTTAGCAGGTCGGGGAATCACTTCGGATCTGAGATGTAAAAGATGTGGGGAACCTGAAACTTCTCTACATATTCTGCGATCTTGCCCGTTTGCAGAACAAGTGTGGATCAACTCACCCATCCTTAAGGGTCCAAATTTTTATCCCGTCCCCTCAGATGTCCAACAACTACTTTGTCTGCTCCGAACCTCTTCATCGCTGCCACCTGTGGGACTTTCAACGTCTCCTCTTTACCCCCTGGATAATCTGGTTCCATTGGACTTCAAGGAACTTGTTGATTTTCGAAAATAGGGTATTCTCAGCAGAAGACACAATTTTAAAAGAAATTATGGAAGCTAAGGCATGGCAAGATGCGAATGAGAAGCCTGCAACAAGCAGCAAGAGACCCCAAGCTACCCCGCTTCATTCTCGTGGAGACCACCCGAGATGCTACATCGATGGAGCTTGGATGGCTGAACATAGAAGAGGAGGCATGGGATGGATCATAAAGAACTCAAGGGAAGAAACCATCCTCCACGGATCAGACACCAGCTTATTCATCTCTTAAGCACTGGTAGCCGAAGCATTGGCAATGCGTTCTGCTCTCAAGCATGCTCTTTCTTCAAAGGTCTATGACCTTCAAGTTTTATCGAACTCGGAAGTCCTCGTCAAAGCCCTTCACTCGGGCGTGGATGTGAATGAGATTGCAGGTATCTTACATGGCATTAGAAACCTTGTACTTCTCTTCTCTTCCTTATCGTTTTCCTTTATTTCCCGCATTGGCAATTGTTTAGCCGATCGTTTAGCGAAAAACGCGTTGTTGAACCTATGTTCCGAAAGAAATTCCCAGTTTTAAGTTTCTATAAAATCAGAATTAACAACAAAAAAAAAAAAAAAAAAAAAAGGAATTAATGTTCACTTCACATCATTCAGAACAAATTGCAATATCAAACTCTATTTTTATCATTTTCATTTTATTGAAAGGAACGACACCGTTTACGTTATTCTTGCTCGGGGCTTCTTCTCGGATACCACTCTCGTGAGATTTTAATCTCAAATCTTCCCGTTATATCTGTAACTTTATTTAACATTATTTTTAAATAAAAAAATGAGTAAGTTACAAAAAAACCAGATCAAATCATGATATTTACAATTCCTACATGGGTTTCACCCCGCCCATCCAAACAATTCGGATCGACCCGACGAATATCACATTTAAAAAAAAACTATCGATTCTCCTTCCTCCCCAAATCAAACCCCTAATTGTCAGCGACAATCTTTCGATCTCTTCGTGAAACTAGGGACAACTACGAGGTCCGTTTTCGATCGATTCTCTGATCAGTTGTGCTTCCGATCCGATCCTAAGATGGCTAAAACAAGATGGACGAGGAAAAAGAAAAAGACTGCTCCAAAAGATACAGCGGAGAGGAGTTCGGAGACGGCGATTGTTGAGGTTGATGCATCATAAACAAACAATGANAAACTAGGGACAACTACTGTCCGTTTTCGATCGATTCTCTGATCAATTGTGCTTCCGATCCAATCCTAAGATGGCTAAAACAAGATGGACGAGGAAAAAGAAAAAGACTGCTCCAAAAGATACAGCGGAGAGGAGTTCGGAGACGGCGATTGTTGAGGCATCACAAACGAACAATGAGGTTGAAGAAGAAGTAGAGATGGAGCGAACTCCACTTCCGATTAGTGAAGAACGGAAGGAAGAAGAAGAAGAAGAAGAAGAAAGGGAAAACTCAAACAAGGAGGAGGAGGAGGAGGAGGAAGAAGAAGAAGAAGAAGAAGAGGAAGAAGAAGAAGAAGAAGAAGAAGAAGAAGAAGAAGAAGAAGAAGAAGAAGAAGAAGAACTATGTTTGTTTGTTTTTGTATTTTATTTCGTACAACTGGTATGACTCCGTAGAACTATGTTTTTGTTTTTGTTTTGGGTATTCGATTTCGTGCAACTAGTATTACTAAGTAAAACTAAGTTTGTTTTTGTATTTTATTTCCTACAACTGGTATGACTGCGTAAAACTATGTTGTTTGTTTTGGGTATTCGATTTCGTGCAACTGGTAATACTAAGTATAACTATTTAATAACATTAGTGCAACTGGTAATACTAGGTATAACTATTTGAAAACATTAGTGCAACTGGTAATACTAGGAGAATATAGAAATGTCTTACAAAACAAAACAAAGACATAAAACAACATGTGTTGCCCCCATTGGATAGTCTTACAAAACAAACAACATAGTTTTACGCAGAAACATTAGAAAAACATTGGATAGTCTTACAAAACATTAGGAGAATATATAAATGTCTTGGAAAACAAAGATAAGCTAAACATTTCGACCCACAACATCCGCCAATAATTCTTTCAGCTTTGCAATCTCTTCAGTATTGTTGTTCAGCTCCATACGCATTTGCTTGATATGGAATTCATGGTTTAGCATGCTTCGAACCTCTTTCTTTAACATAGCCACCTCTTCTTCGAAAGCCTCAACCCATTTTTTCCGAATGTGGTAGCCATCATTCTACACATAAAGACAGAATCGTACTGGTTTTATCTATCCTAAACCCAGAAATTATAAATAGTAAACCCTAAAACGAAATTTAGAAACTATACCTCATACACATTGCATGTGAAGTATATCATCCCTTGAGAGGTCTCATGGATGATTCGTCCACCACATGGACAACTTTTCGGAATGCCATAGTTACCGTCGGCTATGAAATAAAGCCTGTCGATTTGCCTCTTGGTTGTCTTGTCGTCGCTATAGCTCGGGTCCATAATCAAGAGTTTTAGAGTAATGAAAAAGAGAAGAATCGGGAATGAGTCTCGAGAGGGAGAGAAGTGAAAGAGAGAGAAATCGTGGATGAGAGGGAGATAAGTGAAATGAGAGAGAGAGAAAGGAAAAAGAAATAAAAGTAGATAATTCCAAAAATTTCGAGAGGGAGAGAAGTGAAATGAGTATTGGGCGCCAAAAGTTTGGGGAATTTTTGGGTTTGGCGCCAAATATTTAGACGTAGTTATACAGAATATAGTAGTTGTACGAAAGTTTCAAATAGTTTTACTTTGGGTGTTTTCCACTTAAATTAGTATTACTTACCCTAATTCTTTTTTTTGTAGTTTTACAGATGATTTTAGTCGATCATAATCTATTTCTAATTGAACTATGCAGGAATATGTTTAAAATCAACTTTGGTGTAACTTTTGCATCCTATGTTGGTTTTTATTTACAAAATAATCTTAAAAGTATAAGGAGATATAAGGATAGATTATACAATTAACATTCTAATATGATATTATTTTGTAATTTCCTACTTAATACATTTGATAATATTTTTGGTTTGTACATTAAAATCCCAAATCTGTAGAGTAATTTAAGCTATTTTAGATTAAACAATTTTTTTTTATTATACCAGTTGTACCAGTTGCACGTTCTTGGTTTAGTATTACATAAGGAAAAACCAGTTTTACAGAACCAATACATAGTATTACGTAAGGAAAAACCTAGTTATTTCTAACAGAACATAATCAATTTTCAGGACATAAGTAGTTTTACATAATGAAATATCAGTTGTACTGAGTTGTTTTACAGAACAAAAGCTAACAAAAATCACAAGTTCTTATCTCCAAATAAAATCCAGGGTAGTGTTCTTCGACGTCTTTTATTCGGTGTCCTTCGACGACGCCTTTCTCCTGCTGATGGAAACGTCGTCACTCTCCTCCTACCCTTTTTTATCTTGCGATCCGGAGGTAGGATTTGCTTCTCTTTGATGTAATCGGGGACAATCCATGCAGACATATACGGGACAACATAAATGGACCTGTGATAAGCCAATGCCCACAACTTCGTCCAATAATATTTCGAACACAACTCATGGACTTCTATTTGGGTATCACGACAACTAACTCCACCACCATTTTTTCTGAATGAGATGTATGCTGCTAGTGCGTGGAGACAAGAATACTTCTGAATATCGAAGAACCTACAAGAGCAACTCTTCCTTTCCAAGTTCACCAAATAAACCTTAGTATCAATATCAACGACTTTGTATTCGAGCTCGTAACTGTTTACCTCCCTCACGGTTAATTTCTTAGCAGTAGCCCAGTTATCATGCAAGAAGTTCTCAACCAAAGGCACCAGTTTATTATCAACATGTCCTGACACGACCTCTTTCCTATGCTCATTAAACCAATCAGAAAACTTTGCAATGATAGTATCCATCATGGGTATTAAGGAGTACTTCCTCACGTTGTTAAAAGTGTTGTTCAGAGATTCCGCAGAATTGCTCGTGTCTAGGTTGTATCAGGCACCGGGAAAAAAACATCTTGACCATTTTTCCTTCACGGTGCTTTCCTCCACATACTTCGCCGCGGAAGGAAATCTCCTCTTAAACATGTTGTAACGACTGTAGAACTCATCCTCTGTGTGAGCCCAGCCGCACTCCTGGAATCTGAAAGCCACTACGGATTTATTTGCATTAGAAGCATTACCTTTCACGTTTTGGGCCAAAGGCCATAAACAATACCCATGCCGAGCTTGTGGGAATACGTTTGCTATTGCGTTGATGAGGCTTGGATTTCTATCACTCACAAATACCAATTCAGAGGAGTCCCCTAGGTTGCCTAAAACGCTTTTCAACATCTCGAAAAACCATGTCCAACTCGCATTGTTCTCACCGTCGAGTACACCGAACGTTATGGGATAAATGTGAAGATTAGGATCTTGAGCAATGGCGAAAACTAGTACTCCACCATATCCGTTCTTCAAGAAAGTTGCATCCACAATTATCACTTTCCTCATGCATGCAAACCCTTCAATGCTAGCTCCCAAAGCTATGAATAGATACTTGAATTTTCCCGCCTCATCCAGTTCCACACTAGTTATCGTTCCAGGATTGACCTCCTCTAACACGTACAAATAACTATACAACATCTTGTACCCATCTTCCGGACTACCACGCAAATCACAAACCGCTTGATTTTTCCCTCTCAACGCCGTCGAGTATGATATTTCTACACCATATTCTTGCTTAACTAGTTCCCTGATGACATTAGGCCTTGGAGTTTCGAGTTTCCCGGGATATTTCTCACTCAAAAAAGATGAAACTAGCTGTGATGAGCCTCTCCTCTTATCAACGCTTGCACTCTGATCAGCCCGGTTGCATGTGTGCATCTTCGTGTACGTTCTAATCGAGAACATATCCGTGTTATCAATCCTTGCTGCTCGTAGACCCCAACTACATCTTCGTATAGAACATTTAACCACCCACCGCGTTCTATCAGAATGTTTTATAACATAATCAAAAGAGTTAAGAAATGACAATTTCTGGACCAACTCTATAACCGCCTTCTTATCTCGGAATTCTTGACGCACACTCACACCAAAACCGTCTTCCCATGGAGCTACAAACTGACTACCTTCAACAACGGGTGCTTCATCATAATATTCATCACGCATACCCGATGTATCCATACTGTTATCCTCCAAACATCATCATCATCCTCTCTCACCTCCTCTTCTTCATTTGCTTGTCCGTTGTCTACGTACAACGTCAAGGCATTAGGTCCTATTTCATCATCACTTCGATGGTCATAGTTCATACCATACGAGCTTTTCCCCGCTCTCGACTGTTGCGAGGGCAACTCCGGTCTAGTCATGACATCCACATTCAAAACAGGTCTACGGTTCTCTTTATTGACGGTCATTACATAACCAGCAAGATCTTCATCATCAGAAATACTCAAATGTTCTTCACATCCAACCACCATAGGAAAGTAACTGAATTCCAATCTAACCTTACTTTCATCTAACGCATGCTTCTCGTATAGCCTACCTTCTACCTTCTCCAAAGTTATCTTCTCTTTCAACACTACACTATAAATGCGCCTCTGACATTTATAATAGATGCAGACGCTGTTGCTCATTCTATCCTGCGAAAACAACACCAAACAACTCAATATATACTTATAGTTGTACCCAGTTTTACACTAGTTGTTCCCAGGTATACTTTAGTTGTCCTCAGTTATACTAGCTGCACCATTTTTAATTAATAAATGATTATTCTCAGTGATACTAGTTATACTAGTTATACTACGTTCGCCAGTTCTACTAGTTGTCCCTAGTTCTCCTTGCGCAGGAACACAAATTTTATTCGATTTTGGGTTCCAATCTGCATACAATCCACAACGACTCTACCTCTAAAATGCATTTCTACTCAATTTAAAGTCTCAATCGACCCAGAATCATTGGCTAAACAACAATGTGCAAACTCATCGATTCAAACCAATCCAATCCCTAAACCCAATGGAGCTCAATGGAGCTCAATGGAGATCGACGGAGAAGCACAAACCTCGCTGGAGATCGACGGACTCGCGACGGAGGCAATGACTGCTGGCCGGAGACGCGACGGCGCCGACGTCGGAGCTAGATGGATTACTCTCGCGTCGAGTTTTCCGTCCCATTTTCTTGTATTTTTTTGTTTTTTTTTTCTTTTGCCAATAGAGAAAAAACGAGATGGATATTGAATAGGGTAAATTAGTCATTTCACACACTCATTAAAAAAGAAAGGGGTATTGAGATTAAGTTGGGTTAGTGATGGTTTTTTTTTTCCTCATAGTGCTATAGGAGAAGAAATTCCTTCTTGCTCCGAATTTCGATTTGTAAACGCCGTCGCAAGACATAGTGGTGTAAACGATGGAAGACGACGATCCGAGCCACCAAGGGTTCGCTACCGAAACCCTAGAATCGGCATTGCAGAAGAAGCACCATGACATGCTCGAACGCCTCTCGGCTCGCCACCAAGCTCGAAAATCCGATTCACCTGACTCTTCTTCTTCTTCTTCGTCTTCCACGCTCGAATCGACCTCCTCGTTCCTCACCCGATTCGCCGATTCCAAGCGGTCCATCGAGTCTCGAATCGTCGAGTCACGACTCGCCTCCCCCTCCGCGGATTCTTCCAAGCTCAAATCGGATCTCGCCGAGATCTCATCAGCGATTGACAATCTCGAGAAGCTTCTCGCTGAGAACTCCTATTTCCTTCCTTCCTACGAGGTTCGATCCTCTCTCAAAGCTGTATCTGATCTCAAACAGAGTCTCGATAGCCTCTCCGGCGAGTTAGTCCCGAAGAAGAAATTCTCGTTCAAGAGCAAATCGTCTTCTACAAAGCCGGAATCCAAACTCCCCGAGATCAAGAACCCCGATTTCGTCTCACCTCCGAAAGCTCCCGTACGCGATTCTCCGGGATTCAGAAACAAACACAAAGAGACTCTGGTGANTTCATCATCACTTCGATGGTCATAGTTCATACCATACGAGCTTTTCCCCGCTCTCGACTGTTGCGAGGGCAACTCCGGTCTAGTCATGACATCCACATTCAAAACAGGTCTACGGTTCTCTTTATTGACGGTCATTACATAACCAGCAAGATCTTCATCATCAGAAATACTCAAATGTTCTTCACATCCAACCACCATAGGAAAGTAACTGAATTCCAATCTAACCTTACTTTCATCTAACGCATGCTTCTCGTATAGCCTACCTTCTACCTTCTCCAAAGTTATCTTCTCTTTCAACACTACACTATAAATGCGCCTCTGACATTTATAATAGATGCAGACGCTGTTGCTCATTCTATCCTGCGAAAACAACACCAAACAACTCAATATATACTTATAGTTGTACCCAGTTTTACACTAGTTGTTCCCAGGTATACTTTAGTTGTCCTCAGTTATACTAGCTGCACCATTTTTAATTAATAAATGATTATTCTCAGTGATACTAGTTATACTAGTTATACTACGTTCGCCAGTTCTACTAGTTGTCCCTAGTTCTCCTTGCGCAGGAACACAAATTTTATTCGATTTTGGGTTCCAATCTGCATACAATCCACAACGACTCTACCTCTAAAATGCATTTCTACTCAATTTAAAGTCTCAATCGACCCAGAATCATTGGCTAAACAACAATGTGCAAACTCATCGATTCAAACCAATCCAATCCCTAAACCCAATGGAGCTCAATGGAGCTCAATGGAGATCGACGGAGAAGCACAAACCTCGCTGGAGATCGACGGACTCGCGACGGAGGCAATGACTGCTGGCCGGAGACGCGACGGCGCCGACGTCGGAGCTAGATGGATTACTCTCGCGTCGAGTTTTCCGTCCCATTTTCTTGTATTTTTTTGTTTTTTTTTTCTTTTGCCAATAGAGAAAAAACGAGATGGATATTGAATAGGGTAAATTAGTCATTTCACACACTCATTAAAAAAGAAAGGGGTATTGAGATTAAGTTGGGTTAGTGATGGTTTTTTTTTTCCTCATAGTGCTATAGGAGAAGAAATTCCTTCTTGCTCCGAATTTCGATTTGTAAACGCCGTCGCAAGACATAGTGGTGTAAACGATGGAAGACGACGATCCGAGCCACCAAGGGTTCGCTACCGAAACCCTAGAATCGGCATTGCAGAAGAAGCACCATGACATGCTCGAACGCCTCTCGGCTCGCCACCAAGCTCGAAAATCCGATTCACCTGACTCTTCTTCTTCTTCTTCGTCTTCCACGCTCGAATCGACCTCCTCGTTCCTCACCCGATTCGCCGATTCCAAGCGGTCCATCGAGTCTCGAATCGTCGAGTCACGACTCGCCTCCCCCTCCGCGGATTCTTCCAAGCTCAAATCGGATCTCGCCGAGATCTCATCAGCGATTGACAATCTCGAGAAGCTTCTCGCTAAGAACTCCTATTTCCTTCCCTCCTACGAGGTTCGATCCTCTCTCAAAGCTGTATCTGATCTCAAACAGAGTCTCGATAGCCTCTCCGGCGAGTTAGTCTCGAAGAAGAAATTCTCGTTCAAGAGCAAATCGTCTTCTACAAAGCCGGAATCCAAACTCCCCGAGATCAAGAACCCCGATTTCGTCTCACCTCCGAAAGCTCCCGTACGCGATTCTCCGGGATTTAGGAACAAACACAAAGAGACTCTGGTGAAAAGTTTCAAAGGGTTGTCCATCGGAGAATATACATTGTCGGATCTTGATTCCTGTCAAGTATAATTGACCGGAACTGTCAACGCTCTCTTCCTTCACCGATTGAAGAACTGCAATGTCTACACAGGTCCAGTGATTGGTTCGATTCTGATCGACGAGGTAGAGGATTGTGTTCTTGTGCTGGCCTCGCATCAGATCAGGATCCATTGCGCCAGGAAGAGTGATTTCTACCTGAGAGTAAGGAGTCGTCCCATAATCGAAGACAGCAAGGGTGTCAGATTCGCGCCTTACTGTTTGGATTACGAAGGGATCGAGGAAGACTTGAAGACGGCGGGTTTGGGGGAGGAGACGAAGAGCTGGGCCAATGTGGATGATTTTTTGTGGCTGAGAGCCGTACAGTCGCCTAACTGGTCCGTTTTGCCGGAAGAAGAAAGGCTTTCTATGGTTTCTATTTCCGGCGATGGAGATTCTTGATCAAAAATCAACAGGTACCAATTACTTCAAGCTTGAGTCATTTATGCGAGACATCTCCAAAGAATCAGTTTTTCTAAACAAGTAAGTGTCTATGTATTAAAGTGAGATTACATTTTTTATTGTGTTTGACTTCATCGCTTGAATCATTGGAGAATATTAGCTCAGAATCAGTAGAATGTTGCTTGTTTTCTTGTATCACATTCATGGTGATGAAGAACCATTTTATAAATCAACCATTCATTTGGTGATATTAACCAGTGTGAGCTACGTGATCACTAATTCCATTCTTCTCACCTGTTATTACCTTCATTTTTTTTGTTAAAGTATATTCACCCATGACACGTTTTGGCTTGCTTCATGATACGTAAAAAAAAGAAAAGGGATATCTTATAACTTCTTAACACAATTTATTATATTTAGAGTTCTTATTAGTGATCATACAAATTCAAAACTATGTCAAAAGAGGTTTAGGTGTTCAACTGAGCAGATTGTTCAAAGATTTGCTTCTTTGGTGATTTGCAACAACAATGCGACTTGCCTTTAAAAGATTCACAATACCCGAATGTATAACCATGACTTTTGCAAGTCGATTCGCAAAAGTTATTGCACGGTCCATAACAGATTATGATGTCCGGGATTATGATGTCCGGAACAGTGATCGCGACTGCTTGGTCTGCAAAATAATAAAGATTGGTTAAAAAAAAATGTATTGTGTAAAAGCACCAAAAATATATATACTTTTAGTTAACCTGCAATCACCAACAACAAAATTATTGTGATGGTACTAACAACACCTAAAGATCTGATCTTATCCATTTTTTTCTGAAGTAGTTGTCTGTATTTTTTTTATTTTTTTATTTTGGTTTAACTGTATGTGCAAGGTGTTGTATATATTTTTATATGTTTTGCGTTGATGGATTTTGTTGAGATCTAATAGGTTTTTATATAGTCAATTGGAGATGTGAATTCTTAACTAAAATAAAACGGATACGTTAAACCAATTTATTTTTCTTGAGACTTTGACTAAAAATGAATTCTTGAACATTTAATTAGAGATTTTGGTAGGAATTGAATTTAGGATTGACTATATGTAAAATCTAATTTGTCATCTAGTAATTTTGGTAGAAAAATGATTCAAATGATATAAGACTTTGACTATTTGTAAAGAAAAAAAAACTAAAAACACATTTATAGTAAATCCATCGCTACCAGATAAAATTGGTCTCTATATGATGGATATATGACCATTAGTCTCATCCTCTGCATGTAGACCATTTCAAATTAAAATATAATTAGCCGCCATGTATAGCAAATCGGTAACCCCGTTGCGATTTTACTTAACAAGATAGTAAATACTACTATATATACGTCGCTTCGAAATGATGGATTAGTGATGGATTGGCCACCGAGATTTCATCAGTTATCTAACAACCTTTGGTTACCACCTATTTGTTGCTACTTCTATTTACACATACGTGACGTATTTTTCATTCTTATTTAGTGATGACAAAGCAATTATGTGTTGATATATCTAATATGTGTAAAATTTAATGTGCCCTGAGCTTTTCCTATCAGTTTTCGGGTTTCATACATGAAGGGACATAGTACTACTAGTTCTTTTTGTGTTATTGTCCCATGTGTTAAGGGCGAAAATGTTCATTGTGAATATGGTGCATACGGATCTGTCTATCGATTGTGGATCTTTGTGTTATGTGTAGAACTGCCCTTTGTAAAATTGTCTATATGTTATTCTTGATTACTTAAAATCTGATATTATATTGCAATGGGCTCTTCTCAAACAAGTTAGAACAATGTCATGGACCGCAAGTAAACATTACGAAACATATTTCTAACGTAGTGCATATGGTAAAAATAAGAAAAGCGATATCTTATAAATTCTTAATATAATTTCTTATATTTGAAGTTATTATTTAGTGATCATACAAATTAAAGACTTATGTAAAAACATTTTAATTGTTCAATTGAGCTGTTTCTTCAAATATCTGCTTCTTTTTTCCTACGCAGCAGCAAGCCTTATAGGTTCCATAAGGTTTACAATCCTCGGTACTATAACCTTGCGACTTGCAATCCTGCTTACATGTGGCACTGCACCGATCATTACAGAAGCGATCTTTACCGTACGCGTTAGCTTGTTCTGCAAAATAACAAAAATTAGTTTTGCCAAAATCGAAATGTCCCCCATTTTTAATTTTTGTTTTTAAGTTTAAGAAATAACTATCTTTTTTTTGTTAACTTAAACTTTCAAATTAAGAGAGAATTATCCATCTTTGATCACTACTACAGATCATAAAAACCATAGAAATTAAGTTTTGACAACGAATTGGAACCAAATCTCGAATGCGTCGATAGAAACGACGGTGGATCTAACAAGATCGGATGCGTCGACAGAACATTCACCGCAAAGCCGGAAAGTTAAAAGATGGTCACTCTAGATTGTGATTTTGAAAGCCAATCCACACCTTAGAGACTCGCCGAAACGAGATCTGTTGTACCTCTTGATCTCGTGGAAACTGCTACACGAGATAACAATACGGTGAAGAATCGGAAACGTTTTCTCGGCTTTAAACCCGAAGAAAACCAACCTCTCATAGAGAGGGAAATTGATGGAACCGATCTCTCTTCGAAAGAGGAGGAAGGTAGAAGTGATCTCTCCTCAAAAGAGGAGAAGGTGGAATTGATGTCTGCGAGAGGGAGGAAGTTGAGAAGTAAAGACCCTCATGATCTAGATTTTTCATTTGGATCTGATTTATGAGACAACTTCGAACAAGCCAGATGTAGGGAAACAAGTGAAGCTTCTTAAAGGGCCAGATGATGGGACACAGCCCACAAAACAATTTTCATGGGCCCAGCCCATAATAAATCGGCCTTGATGATGGTTGTGCGCAGGTGAGGAAAACGATTCCACCGGTGAATTCCGCGACTGAACATGAGGTGATGGGCCACGGCGGAGGAAGACTCGCTCATGGAGGAAGATCATCAAACATCGGCTGAGAAAGGAGAGCAGAGGCTGTCGGAGATCTGAGCTTTGATTCGAAGATGGAGGTGGGACAGAGCTCGGAGGGTGCGGCGGTGAAAGCCCCGTCGACCACAGAGATGCGGGGAAGAGAGGAGATCCGGCGAATAGCAGAGAAACAAAAGAAGATTTAACCGGCGATCTAGGAGGAGGTGGCGGATCTGGATGTACCGGAGGTTCGGGAGGGTTCGGCGGAGCCGGTAAGAGCACAGCCCGACTGTGAGAGGAATCACGAGCTTGAGAAGTTCTCGCCGGGAATCGACGGACGGTGATAGCAGAACGAGATGAGTTTTCGCCGGAAGTCATGGCGGACAGCAAAAAGCGAGCGGAGAAGCTCTCGTCGGCGACGGCTGCGGCCGATGGAAAGTGGGAACGGTTCTTCAGGATGCTTGGTTGGGCCCGAGAAAGGTGGAAGCAAACGCCGGTTAAGAGGAGAAGATGTCGGAGATCGAACGCCGGCCGGAAAACACCATGTCGATGACTAAGCGGCTGCCTCGAGTCCCGTGCCTGGGAGAGAAGAAAGCTAAGGCGAACTCTAGTTTTTGTTAGTTTATAATTCTTCTTCCTAAATGCCCCAGAAAAAGAGAAATAACTATCTACTTACTATATATAAAAATTACTACCAAGGTGTACAAAGGCAAATTAAACACAAAAATTTCAAATAAGTTTTGGAGTTGAATTACAGTCACGCTCTGGTTGGTACCACAAAATATCGTGAACAAAGTCTTTCATAATTCTTTAGTCTTTTGGATATGTAAAGAATCGTCAGGTACGTATCAATTACTTCAAGCTTGAGTCATTTATGCGAGACATCTCCAAAGAAGCAGTGTTTCTAAAGTACAAGTGTCTATGTATTAAATTGAGATTACATTTTTGATTGTGTTTGACTTCATCGCTTGAATCATTGGAATAAATTAGCTCAGAATCAGTAGAATGTTGCTTGTTTTCTTGTATCATTCATGGTGATGAAGAACCAAAACAGCATGTCTTAATATTTTATAAATTTACGTTCATTTGGTAATATGAACCAGTGTGAGCTACGTGATCTAGTAAACTGTCACTAATTCCATTATTCTCACATGTTATTACCTCAAATTTTTTTGTTAAAGTATTACCTCATACATATATTCACCCATAACACGTTTAGCTTGCTTCATGGTACGTAAAAAGAAGAAAAGGGATATATGAAAATGTTCAAAAAAAATAAAAAAATAAAAGGGATATCTTATAACTTCTTAATACAATTTATTATATTTGGAGTTCTTATTAGTGATCATACAAATTAAAAACTATGTCAAAAGAGGTTTAGTTGTTCAATTGAGCAGATTGTTCAAAGATTTGCTTCTTTGGTGTTTTGCAGCAACAATTCGATTGGCGTCTAAAAGATGCACAATACCACTCTGTAAAACCATTTATTTTGCAAGTCCAGTCGCAAGTGCCAGTGCATGTTCCAGGGGTCATCAAGTCAGGTCCGTCTCGAAGTTTTTAAAAGCCTAGGGCGAAAATAAAAAAAATTGGATATTTTAACTATAATTTTTTTTTTTTTTCAAATTGTGGGGCTTTTTTCATATATAAATTTTTTTCTTTTTTTTTT
>PKMM01049503.1:0-10274 GCA_002933915.1 Eutrema heterophyllum | reverse complement strand
GCTATTAAACTAGGTGAAGATTGGTTTAGTTATATTGAACTAAACCATGCCACACGCTTATTTCATTCTCATGTGTAAGGGCCAATTGTAAACGACTAAGTATAAAGTCATATCATTATATGTTCATTAGTTGATTAAGTCTCACACGAGAAATTAGGTTTTGTACATAGAGTTTGATCGGAGCTCGAGCTTGAGCTGTTATAGTGGATTCCGGAGGTTCTCCAGCGAGATGTAGGTGACAGATTGTCACTGAGCTCGTTAAATCTCGGTGTCGTCTCTTTTCTATCTCTCTTTCTCTCTCTCTTCTAATTCGCCTCCAAGCAAAAACATTTAAGTCTAAAAACAAGATCTAAAGATCGAATAAAAGTCAAAGTTGCACAAATTGGTATTAGAGCGCCAAGTTCTGGTGCGGAATCGGTTTGATTGAAGATGTCTACGACGCAGCGAGTTGAGATAAGTATGTTCGACGGATCCGGCGATTCGGGATCTGGAAGAAGCATATGCTTGCGAACATTATTGTTCAAGGTCTTAAGGATGTACTTACGGAGCATATGCAAGACTCAGCATCTAAGGTTGGAGACGAGAAGGATCCAGAAGCGGCAAAGAAGAAAACTCAAGAAGAAGCCGCAAGTCTGGAGCGAGATGTTCTAAGGAAGCTAGACAAGTGCGTTACGGCTGCTCAAGCATGGTCAACTCGCGACATGCTATACATGGCAAAGACGTTGCCAAATCGTGTTCATTCCCAGTCAAAGGTCTATGCATTCAAGATGCAAGACTCTCGATCTATTGATCAGAACGTGGATGATTTCTTAAATTTAGTCGCAGACCTAAGTAATATTAGCATTGACATACCAGATGAGGTCCATGCGATCCTACTCTTGAACTCGCTTTCCTCAAGGTATGATTCGTTGAAAGAAACTTTGAAATATAGTAGAGAAGCGATAAAGTTAGAGGATGTAGTGTGTGAAACTAGATCCAAGGAAACATAATATAAAGATGCACCTAGTTCTAAGAATGTAGGGGAAGGTCATTACGTTAGGGGAAGAATAGAAACGAGAGACACTCAGTCAGAAAAAGGGAAGAACAATATACCAAGATCGAAATCCAAAGATGGCAAGAAGATATGTTGGATTTGCAGTAAGGAAGGGCATTTTAAAAAGTAGTGTTACAAGTGGCTCGAAAGAAACAAGGGAAAGCTTTAAGAACATGGTAAAGGAGAGTCGTCAGTTGCACATGATGATGCTCAAGACTTAGTGGGGTTACTAGCATGTGAGGTCAACATTTCACAAAGCTTTATTGATCAAGAAGAATGGGTAATGGATACGGGTTGCTCTTTACACATGACACCAAGGAGAGATTTGTTCATTGAACTGCAAGAAGTCTATAAGGGTAAGATCAGAATGGCAAACAACACAAGTTCTGAAGTCAAGGGCATAGGTTCAGTGAAGTTTAAAAATCCAGATGGTGCTACTTTTGTTCTGCATGACGTCAGGTATATGCCAGAGATTGGCAGGAATCTGATTTCAATGGGTACTCTATAAGACAAAGGCTGTGAGTTCAGAGGAGCAAAAAAATTTGAAAGTTGTCAAAGGTTGTGCCATCATCATGAAAGGTATCAGGAAGAGTGGATACACTATACATTCTACATGCAACAACAAGGAGAGTAGAAGCTTGTGTTGCGGTTACTAAAGGTACTGGTGTACAAGATACATGAGATGACTATACAAGAATATGGCATAGCCGTATGGGTCATGTGGGTCAAAAGGCTTTAGAGGTTCTGGTAAAGAAAGGATGTCTAGGAGAAGGTAAAATCTCAAAGATTAAGTTTTGTGAGGATTGTGTATTAGGAAAAACACATAAGGTCAGCTTTGGACAAGCTCAGCATGTTACAAAAGAAAAGTTAGACTACATTCATTCAGATTTATGGGGGTCACCCAATGTCCCTATGAGCTTAGAGAAGTGCCAGTATTTCATATCCTTTCAGATGACTGGTCAATGAAGGTATGAGTTTATTTTTTGACGACTAAAGATGAGGCATTTGATAGGTTCATGGAGTGGAAAAGAATGGTGGAGGTTTAGTCTGAAAGAAAGGTTAAGAAGCTTCATACTGACAATGGCTTAGCGTTATACAACCATAAGTTTGATAATTTCTACAAAGAAGAAGGAATCATGAGGCATAATACATGTACTTACACGCCGCAGCAAAACACAGTTGCAGAAAGACTCAACATGAATAGTATGAATAAAGTAAGGAGCATGTCGAGCGAAAGTGGCTTGGATCAAAAAATTTGGGCTGAGGCAGCATCAACTTCAGTCTACCTGATAAACAGAACACCGTCGTCATCCATTGACTTTGATATTCATGAGGAAAGGTGATAACACCGGGTTTTTACCATTTTTATGGATCACTTTCGTATCTTTTGTAGGTGTTTTATCTCCGTTTTCAATGGTTTTCAAGTGATTTCCATGTTTTAGAGTTTTGGAAGACATTTCAGGTAACTTGAGATAAAAGAGTGCATTTCGGAGCAAAAGTATGTTTTAAGATAAACTTGGACCGTCATAAGTCTTGCAATAAAAGAAGACCTTCTCACCGGCCGATCATCCCCAAATTTGGATACAACAAAGTAGAGACAACCAGCTTTCAAATGAAATTGGATTGGAGACGATCCAATGGCTGGATCCTTCAATACACCTGAAGCCTTAAAGGCATATGAAGCTGCCCTGAAGCCAGAGCCACCATGGGCAAAGGAGCTGCACCCGCGGCCAAAGACCATTTCACTGCGGGTTGAGACCACGCACCCGCAGCCACTCCCTGTTCGACCAAAGCAAGCTCGTTTCATTACCGAGGCCAATTCCGTCTTTTCACATGAAACCCTAAACGTCTACAACGAAGTGAAGACTATAAATACTTGTTTTTAGGTCTTTTAGACAAGGAATCTCTTTCACGCTTTTAGACAGAGACGAATTTCTAGCAAATTTTACTTTTGTTCTTCTGTTTGGAGCAAGGATTCTCGACTTGTGTCTTCAATAGAGGAGCCTTTCTTCATCCCTTTTTTTTTACTGTTTTTCCTTTATTTATTATGATGTTAAGCTCAGCTATGGCTGAGTAGTTCTTTTGTTGGGTATAGGGTTCTCAAGGGGCTCTCATGATTCGATTATTCATTAGGTTTTTGGACTAGGGTATCGATTACGGTTCTTCGTCCTATCTTTTCTCTTAATGCATGTTTGCTTGATTAGCTACCTTGCAACTGAACTACAAAAGTACTGCATCTATATGTTTGACCTATGGTAGACGAGCAAAACCGTCACCAGATACGAAAATATACTTGTGGAGGGGTTGTGAGCGTTAACGACCTTGCTTGTTCTTCATAACTTTTTGCGCGGCCGGAGACGAAAGCTATCGGTCGAGTACTAAAATTATCGGTGTGTAGGATGTACGAACGTAGGCTACACACAGTATTCATGTTCCAAGTTTAAGAACCAAAAGACGACAAAAGTCGCATTAAAAACACTAGCAATTTTCTTATGAATATCGGCCATGATCCCTAGAGAGTTCCCGTGTGCCCAACGCTTCATTTATTAGTTTACAACCTTGCTTTAATCATTCACTTAGTTTACTTGCTTTCTTATTTATTTGCTTAATTTAGTTTAATTTCCTCGCTATAATTCGTGACACACAAAATCCCTTTTAAATTTATTACGTCTAGACACAAATTAGAAATCAATAGAAATCACCGGGCACTCAAATCTCTGTGGATTTGATCCCTTAAATACTACTGTGTTAGCTTTGCTTAAGGGTAAAACTTGTTTAAGTCAATCGCGTACACACATTAAGTTTTTGGCGCCGTTGCCGGGGATTTGATTGTTGCTTGTTTGATTTCTCGTTCTAATTTCTGTTCTAGACAATTTTGATTTTCAAGCTCTTTGTTGCTCTTTTGACATTCTCCTTTATCTTTGTCGTTTGTTCTTAGGTGTATTCTATCACTAGGAGAACTTCTAGAGAAACCGTACCGCAACTAGACGATATCGAAAGACACGAGAGAGAACTCCGAAGACTCAAAAGAACGCTAAGGATGGTCGAGAACGACCGCCCGGAGAATCAACCAAACCGTGATTAACTTGATCACGAGAATGACCGTGATGTTTCGGATCACGAAGATGACCGAGAGACTGTCCATGGTGCTAGTGACTAGCCGATTCTCGATCCCGAAGAAAACGAAAACCAAAATGCTGAAATCCGAGGCGACAACTTCCCGTCGATTGTGATGCACCGAAGAACGATGCTCAAATGAATCCACTGATTCCTCCTAATGGCGAGAACGCCAACATTCACTAATCCTCCGAGGAGACAAGCGCGTAACCGCATCATTTCAGATTTTGATGGACCGTATCAACACTATCAAAACCGAGCTTCAATACAAGTTCCTTTACCTCATAGGAACGACTACGAGATCAAGCCTCAAATCATTGTTTTGGTAAAGCAAAATCGATGGAGTTGCTAACAAACACCCAATGGAGCACATCGAGTTGTTCGAGGAGATATGCGAAACGACGAGAACAAACCAAGTTTCCCGCCGATTACTTAAAGTGTAAGCTTTTTCCTTTTTCTTTAGCCGATAAAGCTCACCGTTGGTTGAAATCTTTGCCCGCATGATCTATTACTAATTGGGAAGAGTGAAAATTTGCCTTCCTAAGTCATATCTACACCAAGTCGAGATCCAACTCGTTGAGAAACAAAATCCAAAGTTTTCATCAACAATTGGTCGAGTCTTTCTATGAAGCGTGGGAACGTTTTAAGGAGTACGAGAGAGATTGCCCTCATCACGGTTTCTCCGGTCCAAATTTGCTCAACACTTTCTACCAAGGATTATTACCGAAATATCAATTTTCTCTCGACACGGCCAGAAATGGAGACTTCTCCATGTAGACCATTAACCAAGTAAGAGCTCTCATCGAGAATCTTGCTAAGTCCAATAGCAACAATCATCCCGACTACGATAGATCGACTAGATCAAATGTATCGAAATCCAAGGAGATAGCCAAGTTAAAGAACATGATGAATCAACTTCTCAAGAACCAAAACCGTCAAGTGCACGCTTGTGAAGCTACTAATGGAGGCGAAGACGATGCTTACTATGAACCCGGCAACAAAGGTTCGTATTCTCAAGAAGAAAAAGTTAACTATGTTGGAGCACAAAATTCTTACCAAAACCACTTCAAAAATGGATTCAACAACANGAGTAGTGACGAAAATAACAACTAATAAATTTAAAGACAAGAAAATAACAAGATCAAATCAATATGAGAAAGCGTTGGGCATTAGGGAATTCGCCGGGTATCATGGATTAGCTAACAAGATAATCAAACATAGAATTTTGATAGATATGTTCTAGAACTCGAACCAAGACTAACATACTCACGTAGTATTAATCACAAAATCCAGCCACCTAGATTATTAAACTCTTGTTCATTCTTTAAGTGTCTACATAAACTAGTTCGATAAGTCACAAAACGTTTTAGATCAACTCCCGTCGTCTAAAGATATTTGCTCATCTAAATAAGTTTAGGCAATTCAACAACACATTCGATGAGTAAATCGACCTAATTGCAGTAGCTAGGTCGTCAATCAAGCTACAAGCACGAAATACAATTTTAGACGAAGAACTCTAAAGATAAACCATAATCTAGCAACATAGTTATTAATCCATGAATCCCCTTTAAAAACCCCTTAAACCCAACAAAAAAACTACTCAATCATAGCATAACAAAACATCACAAAATACTACAAGAAAACACTTTTTTTTACTGCCATTTGCGACTATTTTTTTAGTCTAAAAAACGAGAGATGGTATTGTGACTGATTTGCGACTAATAAGTGACTACTCATAATGCAGAGGCACAATAGTCCCAAATTATCGACTAAACAAAGTAGTCAGACAAGAGTCGCTTATTTGCGACTGTTTAAGGACTTGCAAAAGTAGTCCCAAATTTGTGACTAATTTGCTTCAGTTTAGCAACTCCACTCGATTTTTTTAAAAAAATTCATCAATATATAATTGTAAATATGTTAATTTATAATTTTTAACATATTTTTGAACGGCTATATACACAGAATCATTGTAAAGTCATATTCAAACCTTTTAGATTTTTAAAATTTAGGGTTTAGGGTAAAGGTTTTGATTCTACTTATAACATGTATAAGTAGTCACAAAATGGTCCCAAATTTGCGACAGTTTGGCAACTTCACTCGATTTGTTTAGTCGATAATGGATCGAGAAGAGAATAGACCATTGATTGTTGGTCACCGTTCTGAGTTACTGTTGGCGCCATCCTCGATCACGCCAACCGTCATGTTGTTTTCTTGAATGTGGATTGAAGGAAGTTCTATCCAACAGTCCCGGACGAAATTCCGAATCCAAGGGACAAGCACAAGAAAAAGAAATCGATTTTCCCTAAAGGAAAACATAAAGATGAGTCGACTAAGATGGGACCCCCGAAGGTAAGTCAACCTTTTATTTCTAAACCATTTGCAAAAATAAGGATCACCATTCCACCCGACTTAAGAGACACCAAAGAAGAACGAGTGGAAGGAATGATAGAGAAGACGAAGCAAGCTCTTCAAAACCCGAAGGTTCCGAGAAGAAGCGGAAAGAAGAAGGTGATACCAGAGATAGGCGAATCACATACCAAACTCGATGACACTCAAGGAACATTTGTTCCCAGGACATCTACTGCTCACGCCTAGTCTCACCAACAAGTCGAGCTAACGACTTTAACCAAAAACGCTTAATGGGAGGAAACCCATTTGGTACGTTTTTTTTTTTTTTTTTTACCGTTCTTTTTCTATTAACGTTTTTCCCTTTAGTATTTCAGGCTTTATATAAAACCCCAAAAATATTCAAAAAACCAGAAAACACAAAAAATGAAGAAGCCACCCGAACGGATCACAAAACGCCCAAGGAACGAAGGAGAAAATGACCCGAGAAGAAAGCCATTCTGCCGTGGTCGAAGGAGCTCGACCCGCGGCAAATGGGGGATCGACCGCGCCTTCGTTGCCCGGTCCCGCGGCGAAGAGGTGATCGGCAGTGGTCGCACAAGCCTGACCCGCGACGAAGAAGCATTTGGTCGCAGTCACGTGGGCTCGACCCGCGGCCAGGTTGTTCCGACCTGAACTTCATTCCGACGATCCCCGGACGTTTCCAATCCTTAACCGTGCAATCCCGAACATGTTCCCGACATGAAATTAAACCATACCGGTTAAATTTTCGTGTCCCGCTAAGGTAAGTCCCAAAAAGTTTTTGAAAAACAGAAAACTTCTTTTTGCATAAAACAACTTTTCAAAGACAAAAAGAGTATTTCTAGATTTAAGCTCTCTTTCTTCTTCTTTTCCAAGAGACTTGGAGATTTTGAGCAAGAACACCTTTTTCAATTCTCAAACTTTTACAAAGATTCTTTGGTCCATTCTCACTCTTTTTCTAAAGAGATTTCAATTCAACAACTATCTCACCTTTTCCAACAAGGTATGTTCCTAAACCTCTACTTTTTCATATGAGCCAAACCCTAGGTTCTTCTTATTTTGAATAGATTTATGTCTATGATGGCTAAAAATTGTTAAAGAACTCTAAATTGAACTTTTAGAATGGTTAGATTTCAATTTTAGCACTTAATTATTATGGATTTGAGATTTTTGGAATTTGAATTTTTTTAGCTTAATTAAGAACGAATTTGGAGGATGTTATGAAATGGAAGTGCGAAGAGAATCAATATAAGCCGAAATTTGTATCAAAGGACACTTGGAATCAAATCAGGACTGCTAGGCCGAGGGTAAACTGGTGGAAGGGAGTGTGGTTTCCGCATGCTACTCCTAAGTATTCGTTTATGGTTTGGCTAGCACTCCAAAACAGGTTAGCAACGGGAGATCGAATTAAGAATTGGAATGCGAATGCTATAACGAGTTGTGTATTTTGTAACGATCCAATGGAGACGAGAGATCATCTTTTCTTTTCATGCCCTTACACGAGGAATGTTTGGAAGAACTTGATACAAAGACTGTTGAAGATTCAATATGTTTACGAATGGGGAAGCGTTGTTGATCTCATATCTGCACCTACTCACAATCGCACATCGACATTCCTCACGAGGTATGCTTTTCAGATTTCCGTTCATTCGCTTTGGAGGGAAAGAAATAATCGACGACACGGAGAGAAACCTTCGACGACGTATAGGCTGGTCAAGATGATCGATAAGAACATCAGAAACCAACTATGCTCGATACGCAGCAACGGAGACATGAGGTATGAAGATGGCCTCAGAACTTGGTTCTCATCAAGACAAGTGTAGGGAAATTTAGTTTGTATTTGCGTTTAATATTATGCAGCTAATGTTGTAAAAACGTTTTTATTTTTTTGAGTATAATTTAACATTAAATTCAAAAAAAAAAAACAAAGAACGAATTTGGAGAGTAATTTTGATTAATTTAGCGAAGTCTTGTTTAGTTAGTGATTAATATACGGTAATCTATTAAGTTTGCATAAGAATGAGCTTAAGAATTTTTTTTTTAGAATTTTTTTTATGCAGAGTACGTCACAAACCCGAAATTAGTCATTTATCATCTCGATTTGCTAGATTTATGTTCGATATTGCTCGTTTGTTTATTGAAAATGTCTATTGATACTCGATTTAGTATCCTCGCGCGTTGAAACTTTTCAGTCACAACCATATTCATATTTTTGCCAAGATTTGTTTTCTATTTTGTAGGAACATGGACCATGTGAGATCTCGCATAACACGCTCTAAGAAGAGCGGATTAGTAGGAGAATCATCCCGGAGATCAATCTCTAGGCGTCCCGAAGAGAATCGTAGCGGATAGGATACAACCAGTGTGGAGGATGAAACTAATCTCACCGAGTAAGTGATAAGCAAAAGACAACCGCGAACTCGAGCTTGCGCAACACTCCCTCCATGTGACCCGACACCGTCTCCTCCTCGCGAACCAACGCCACCTCCGGAACCAAAATTAAAGATACGATATGTCGGGCAGCCTTTGGACCCGAATATCGACTACCTTGAGAAGGTCAAGAGAATGAAGATCAATCAACACCTCGTATAGATTACTCGACTCTCGAAGCGCTCGGGATTAGAGAAGACGTGATCATGCTTAACCTTCGACCTTTCATGTAGCTCAATCTCCCCACCTACGATGATCTCACCAAGGAATTCTTAGCAACCGTCACCATGTGCTACAAGAGACGCTCTAATCCAAGAGCGAGGGATGGTACACTTACTTTGACCATACGTGGATACTCTTATTCGCTAACCGTTCAGGAACTTTGTGAAGCTTTGAAACTTCAATATCTCGATGAGATAACCCTGAGGAGGATCCCGATAAAGACTTGTGGCGCATAATGGGACAAAGCGTCTACGACAACATAAGATCTAAGGCTTCCTTACTTTTTCATCCCGATGTACGCTTCTTACACAAGCTCTTGGCGCACACCATCTTTTCGAGAGCAAACGTGGCGAGTGTCCGCAAAGGCGAGCTCGTTACTCTTCAAACTCCATTCACCGCCAACCTGCGCTATGCTTGCTTTGTTTGCATCATTGTGAAGAATTTGGTGAAGGTGAAACATGAAGCGCCCGCCACGAGACCCGAGGACTCTACCACCGCTTTTAGAAGCATCATCACGGCAATTTTACAAGCCGTCGACTTTGATTTCTCGACCGAGACTCCACGTCAAGGGACTTGGTTCGATCTCATGCAGTTTTCACGAGAGCGCACTATATCTCGCGCATTACTCAACCCGGACAGATTTGGCTACAAGTATTACACAAACGCCGGTGAGTCCTACTTTGTATTTTTACCTTGTGATTCTGTCCCTAGACTCCGAGATGGAGCAGTTCCTAGATGGCGACCGGAGGCAATGGACTATGTACCGACTGCCCCTCGTCTACCATACACTATCGATGAATTCTTAGTGGCTAAGGCCAAGCAAGACGCAGTTGCAGAGCGATCTCGACTACTCCTACTAGCACAGGCCCGTTCACCATCCGCTACCGTGAGCTCTTCACACGCACACGGACCAGAATACGCAGCCCTGGAGAAGAAGCTAGAACGACAAGAAAGACGTTTCAAGCGTCTGGTATATTTTCTCGAGGATAACCACTAGTTCGATGGGAACCTACCGGTTCCGAGACAGATGGATCACGTGATATTTAGCCTCGTGCTTCATCACTCACGACCAGCCTCGCACTTCACCACCACGTTCAATCGATCT
>PKMM01049360.1:135764-163059 GCA_002933915.1 Eutrema heterophyllum | reverse complement strand
TTAATAAAAAAAATAAAAATGATTTAATAAATATTACAAAAATAATCATTTATAAATCCGTCGGAAAACCGTCGGTATTAATGCCCTCGGAAATCCGTCGAAATACTCACAGACGGAATCTTCCTCGGAAATCCGTCGGAAACAAACAGACAGATAATTCATCGGAAATTCGTCGGAACATTTCCCGATGGATTTGCCCTCGGAAATCCGTCGAAATACTCACAGACGGAATATTCCTCGGAAATCCGTCGGAAAACAAACCAACGGAATATTCCCTTGGAAATCCGTCGGAATAGTCCCCGACGGATTTTCCCTCGGAAATCCGTCGGTTATAATTTCCCTCGGAAATCCGTCGGAAATTTCTGAGGGATTTCCGACGGATTTCTATTTCCGAGGAGATAGAACCGACGGCTAAAATCCGTCGGAAATCCGTCTGGAATCTCTGATTCCGACGGGATTCCGCCGGATTCGGCCGTCCGAAATTCGTTGTTTTCTTGTAGTGTACCACAAAGATAAAAATCATAAAATTATTTTTAGAACTACAACTACTCATAGAAAACAAACAAACAACAAACGAACAATAATCAAACAATAAATAACATCAGCTCACAAATCTGTTACCATGAAAACTAATACAAACCTAAATAACATCAGTTCACTAATATGTTACGAAGGAAACTAACACAAACCTAAACTAAAACATGAAATACACACAAAAAACTTTTTGTAACCCTTACTTGAATTGTATCTTGCGTAAGAACCCTAGAAGAGCCCATTGATCAGTTAGTTAATCCTCCACCCGACTAACCTCGTCCATAAATTTCTCTTTCGCATTGGCTCCACGGAAATCCAAATAAAACCCTAGGGCGCAAAATTAGAGACGACGGCTGCAACAAAGATATAAGTAACACAAAGGAAATCTAAAACCTAGGGAGATCGAAAGCAAAAGAGATGGAGAGAAATATATGTAACGTTAAGAGGAAGTTAGAGAAAGATTCTTAAGATCATGAGGTTTACGAAATTGATACTCCCTAGATGTGTGGTTGCGTATGATCGCAAATACACATAAAAAAAAATCGATCGATCAGCTCAATATAAAAATAAACGAAAACAAACAAATAAAAAATTAGAAAGCAAATTACACCATCATGAACAAAAAATACAGATGATAAACAAATCAAATAAGATATAAACGATGAAAAAGACCTAAGAGAAAACATGAACAACGCAAATATAAGAAAAAAAACTAATGAGATAGAAACAAAAACCTATAAGTTGATATATATAGCCACCAATCATTCTAAAAAATGAACCATAGGGTTTTCGAGAAAATGGGATATTTTCTTCTTAATTTTAGCGTAGATTCAAATTTATCTATTCATATATATATATCTTGCATTATCAACTGAACATATGGTGACCCCAAAAATAAAAAACACCCCACCAAAATCTCGTCAATCGCCGCCTCCGCCCTCGGTTAACAAAATTTACCGATTTGCTCTTGCCTCTGTAACGGAGGAAGCCGACCGCGGTTGTGTTGTTGAATGGGAAGACGGAAGTGACGTAAGCACTTGCGGCGATGAGAAATTCGCCGCCGGATAGTCGACCGGTGCGGAGAAGGAGGGTGCTGGTTTGACCGGGAGCGATCTTGATTGCTTCGGTATGAACCGGTTTGGTGTAAACAGCGTCGATTTTATGCGGAGGAGGACGTGAAAGTATCCGGATTAGACCGGATTTGGGAATTAAACCATCGGTTAAGAAAAGAAAACTGGACCTCTGGTACAACAAGGGTAAAGTGGGCCGTTAAGTGTCTAAAGCGTCGGAAACCTTAGGCCCACCTCCTTCCTGTCTTCATCATCTCCTTCTCCACGTCTTCGTTCCACCATTCCAGCCCTAATATTTATTACCATCCCATCCATTTTATTTACATCCTAAAACAAAATTACAGCTCTGACTACAACGTCGTCTTTCTTCCTCTGCTTCTTCTTCGATTTTCTGCTCCTCCATCGATGGCGGATAATCATCCCAAGGATGACGCATATCTCTCAGCCGTCATCCCGAAGCGTATCAAGCTCTTCGAGGAGTTCCAAGCTAAGCAGCTCGCGCAGATTCAGTCTCTGCCACACGATCCGATCAAGTAATTACAATCGATGCTCATGATTGCTCATATATACTACGGTGCCTTTTGTATGCCTAGCTAGGGCTTTTCAGATTTGGTAAGTTTACATAAAAAGTCTGGTTTTTGTCTGTGTACTTAGTGTTACAATTCGAGATGGTAACAACGTCAAAGAAGTGAAAGAAGGGAGGCGATGGGAGTCCACTCCGATGGAAATCGCAAGGCAGGTTTCTAAGGGATTGGCAAATTCTGCGCTGATTTCTTCGGTCAACAATGTCCCGTGGGACATGAATAGACCATTGGAAGGTGATTGTTCGGTAGAAATTTTCAGATTTGATAGCGACGAAGGCCGTGATACTTTCTGGCATTCTAGCGCCCACATTCTCGGCCAGGTAAACACACTGTTAATCTCATCTAATTGTGAAAATTGGCCAACGACATTCACTCGGTAGGATGGTATCGATCTTTGGTGCAGGCTCTCGAGCACGAGTATGGGTGTAAGCTATGTATTGGACCCTGCACAATTAAAGAGGAGGTAAGAGCAGCCATTAATTGTGTTTATTTCGGTCGAAACCGTTTTTTGGTTCTCTGATGTTATTTAGTGGATTTTTGTTGCAGGGTTTCTACTACGATGCATTCTTTGGCGATCTGGGCTTAAACGAGCAACACTTTCCCAACATTGAAGCAGGTGCTGCAAAAGCTGCTCGGGTATTGCTTCTTATGTTATTTTATTCTATCATTTGGATCCTCCTTGCAGTATACATGTTTTGTAGCAGATTTGCTTCTTTTCCAAACTTTTTCGTATAAAAATGAATTGAATTTATATGTCACCCAAACTGTTTTATAACATTAACTCGTGTTTCCAAATCTATCCCTATCTACATTTCAGGTAGGACAACCATTTGAAAGGATTGAAGTGACCAAGGATCAAGCACTTGAGATGTTTTCTGATAACAGTTTTAAGGTATGGTAAGCAGTAATTTACAAAATTATTGAACTTGGTATGATGCTCCCTTATAATCCTCCGCATTCGTTTCTCTCCTGTTTGACATTGAATTTTGTTGTTTG
Organism: Eutrema heterophyllum; assembly: GCA_002933915.1. NCBI lineage: Eukaryota > Viridiplantae > Streptophyta > Magnoliopsida > Brassicales > Brassicaceae > Eutrema > Eutrema heterophyllum. The sequence goes on along the minus strand of PKMM01049360.1, from coordinate 159,875 downwards.
GACGCTCTCTTCTGCTTTTTAATCATCTATAGGTTGATGAAATCATCAATGACTTCCATGAGGACAAGACAATCACAGTCTACAGATGTGGCCCCTTGGTTGATCTGTGTCGTGGACCACATATACCAAATACTTCCTTTGTGAAAGCTTTCAAGTGTTTGAAGGTGAAATTGCTGCTCCTATCTCTAGAAGCTACAACGTTACAAATCCAAGTTTGTTTTCTTATGCTTACCAAGTTTTAGTCTCAAAATTTATTTATCTCAGGCATCATCAGCTTACTGGAGAGGTAACAGAGATCGCGAGAGCTTGCAGAGAGTTTATGGGATATCTTATCCGGATGATAAGCAACTGAAGGTTCTCTGCTTTACTTGTTAAAAATATTTGAAATCTGTTGGCAGCTCAGACTATGCATGATGTCTGTTATGTTGTTGTCCTTTTCGTTGCAGGCTTACCTTAAGTCTATAGAAGAAGCGAAGAAATATGACCACAGACTATTGGGTCAACAGCAGGAACTTTTCTTTTGTCACCCACTCAGGTTCTTTCAGTGCTAATATACAATTTTGTGTTTATTTTTGTTTCACGAAACTAATTATATATGTATAAAATTAAGCCCTGGGAGTTGGTTCTTCCTCCCATTGGGCACTCGCGTGTATAACAAGCTGATGGAATTCATTAAGAAAGAATATTGGAAAAGGGGTTACACAGAGGTCTTTCTTACTTGTCATATTACTGTTTGGTATACTTGATGAGTGTGCGGAATTAAGAGGGTTGCTAAGTTAACCTTGAATTTTTGGCAGGTCATTTCACCAAATATGTACAACATGAATCTCTGGGAAACATCCGGACATGCTGCAAACTACAAGGAAAATATGTTTACGTTTGATGTAAGAGTGCATGCAAAGCTCAAACAGTCTTCTTGATTTTGTGCAACTAGCTTCTGAGATGCCATTTTAACAGGTGAAATGAAAGCTGATGAAGGGAAAAGCAGTGGAAGAGTGTGTTTAAGAGCTGTAGGTAGTTGAATTTTAAAAAAAAAAATAGCTCTCCATTCGATAAGTAGTACTGCTGACTTATAAAGTATAAACTATCCATAAAAACTATCCCAACCATGACATTTCTAAAAGAATTAAGAGAGTGGCAAACCTTTAAAAAAATTATTTGCAACTCTTGTCCTTTATTCTTCAGCTTCAACCATCTTTCGATTTAACTAATTTTTTCTTGGGTTTCTGGTTAATACTATCTTCCAAAAAATCTGTTTTGTACGGAGGAGGCTATCTTTAACTTTAACTGAGACAAGGGAGGAGTGATCTTCAGAATATATTCGAGAAAGATATTCGAATATGACTCGGCAAGCCTAGCAAAGGTTATGCCTACCCCACTCACAGACTCACTTCCAAAGACTGTTTCTTGCTCTACCTTTCCTTTTGTCCATCAGCCTCTTCCCTTGCTGATCAGGGGTCTTAATAAAAAGCACGAAACAATTCTGTGAAATTAAAGAGATTGATAGATACAAAGTTCCGCTGAAACGCCCATCAATGGGTTTATATCAAATTAGGGCATCATTTATTTGGTTGGTTTCGAACTAACCCGCCCTCAGAATACAAAGAAAACATATAATATATAAACCCATCGGATCTCAGAGAAAGTTGGCAGTGTTGCGCTTGAATTCATCCAGCAGAGTCTCGATACTCATCACTGGGAATTTTGAACGATCTGAACGGTCTTCGTCTCTTAGCCGAACAGTCACCTGAAAACAAAGGATCTAAGTTTGTCAGAGGCTTGATGCTCAGACGGACATAGGAAGCAGCAAAACTGGGTTTCTCTAACCTGTCCCGTTTTAGTTTGTTCAGCACCCACAACCAGTATGTAGTTATACTGCGCAACCTGAGCTTCTCGCACCTACACCACAACCACAATCAATCATCATATCACTCAAAATGTATACGTACACGGTAAATAACTATGCATAATCTACTGAATCCCTCACTAAGACCGATCAGGCTTCCCCTACATTTACCTTTAACCAAGGAAAAATAATATTTTATAGCAATAATAAAGAGAAATAAATTTTCCACCAAAAATAACGAAACAAACACACCGGTTTTTAGCATTACGTATAAGGGTCATTGAAGTTGCCTTTTGACCTGGAATTGTTTATGTCCAGGTCAAAAGCCATAATTCCTTGCCTAACGCTTTCGCAACCACCAACTGTAAGCCTAACCGAATATACCAGAACATAAACCTCAATTGTTTATGTGCTCCAGGGACCTTGTAATCTGGAAGCATGTAACAGTTACCTTCTTACGGACGTTTCTGTCCGTTGTGTCAACATCAACATAGTACCCAGCTTCGTGAATCTGCTCTCTCACCTGTTTGAATAATTGCAGACAAAAGAAAAAGAAAAAAAGGCAGATATAAGACTCTGCAAGTAATTGCATAAGGAGTGCAGTCACGAATGTAAAACCTTTTCTGCGTAGCGACTATAATCCTTTGACACAGAGCAAACTATGGCCTGGCGCGGACTAAGCCAAAAGGGCCATTTTCCTTTGTAATGCTCTAACAATATGGCAAACATACGCTCAACAGATCCCAACACCGCTCTATGTATCATCACAGGTCTCTCCCTCTTCGCTTCATCCTCAGCCGAGTATTCCATCTTAAAGCGATCAGGAAGTTGAAAATCAAGCTGATATGAGACAACAACAAAAACAACACTCTAAATAACCTGCCAAGAAAAACGCATGAAAGAAAAAAAAAACTAAAAGAGCTCGGAAGCCTAACCTGTAAAGTAGCACACTGGAATTTCCTTTTCATTGCATCAGAAACTGTTATATCTATCTTTGGGCCATAAAATGCCCCGTCTCCTTTGTTCGGCTGTAGAAAACATCACACTTTAGAATGAATGCATACTCTGTGAATAATAAGCTTGAGTAGAAGCATCAGAAAGTAGAACACATACAAGGAATGGCTTTCCAAATTCTTCTAGCGCTTGTACAAGAGACTCCTCAGCTCTATCCCATGTTTCCAAATCTCCAAGGTACTTCTCTGGCCTCTGAAATTGAAAATAACATGCAAACAATGGGCTACAGGATCATATCACGAAAAGTGAACCAGATCTGGTAGAAGAAATCTTCAAATATCCTACCGTTGAAAGCTTTAGCTCATAGGTAAACCCAAATTTCGTGTAAACATAGTCAACGAAATCCAATACACGTTTCACTTCTCCACTAACCTGAAAATAGAGAGAATACTTCTAACAAGAAACTGGAAGGATAAGGAACTCCAACGTTGCTGGATAAGAAACAAATATCACAAACCTGTTTCTCTGTACAGAATATGTGTGCATCATCCTGAAAAAAAGACTGCAAATGTTATTTTACGTAACAAATATGCAACATGCAAAGGGGCAAAAAGAAAATTGACAAGTACGCAAAGGAAGTGGTGAATTCTTCACTTCAGCATGAAAAAATAGGCTCTAATGTTAATGCTAGAGTGCAAGAATTTTTTCTGATCTAGTCACGATCATATTATGTCTCTTTATGTTGTTTCTCTCCAACTTACTCTCACAAAAACCTTAAAGTTGTCTTAGTTCGCCTCTTTATATAAACTCATCAATTTTGTTCGCAAGAAAATTTTAACAACCCCTCAAAAAAAACAAAAAAAGTCCAAATGCAAAATACCTGTTGGAACCGTCTGACACGGGTCAACCCACTAAGAGCTCCACTTGCCTCATTTCGATGTAACACTCCAAAGTCAGCCAGTCTAATGGGTAATTCTACATACCATACCATAAAAGGATGGTGTCAGCAAAGATAATGATAGACTCTACATCTTCATGAGTAAAATTTATAAAGAAAAGCATTAATCTTCCATACTGTCCTTGTCGAAAAAGTCACAAGGAACAGATTCCTATCTCTATTTATAATGAGATCAAAATGCAGTACAGGAACAGAGCCCGACCTTTATATGAGCGAACTCTGTGTTGGAACATCAAGCAGTGACCAGGGCAATTCATAGGTTTGAGCCCGAATTCTTGTTTATCAATCTGCGCAAGGAAGAATATATAGAGAAAGTCATTTCATTTCACCTGTTAAAATGGCATCTCAGAAGCTAGTTGCACAAAATCAAGAAGACTGTTTGAGCTTTGCATGCACTCTTACATCAAACGTAAACATATTTTCCTTGTAGTTTGCAGCATGTCCGGATGTTTCCCAGAGATTCATGTTGTACATATTTGGTGAAATGACCTGCCAAAAATTCAAGGTTAACTTAGCAACCCTCTTAATTCCGCACACTCATCAAGTATACCAAACAGTAATATGACAAGTAAGAAAGACCTCTGTGTAACCCCTTTTCCAATATTCTTTCTTAATGAATTCCATCAGCTTGTTATACACGCGAGTGCCCAATGGGAGGAAGAACCAACTCCCATCGCCTCCCTTCTTTCACTTCTTTGACGTTGTTACCATCTCGAATTGTAACACTACGTACACAGACAAACACCAGACTTTTTATGTAAAATTACCAAATCTGAAAAGCCCTAGCTAGGAATCGGTCTTAATGTTTGATTGTGATGCCAATCAATCTTAAACTTATATATCACTATATTTGATTAAATTAGGGGTAAAAAATCAGAAAAATCTCAACTTACCCATTTTGGAAAAAAAAAATTTCTTTACTATTTAGAGACAACCCATATTCAGTGAGAACAATTCTTGTGTAAATAAATGATCATATACGTAATTGTATATTTGATAATAAATTCTAGGTTAAATCTCTTTCTTATTAAGTATCCATTTTTATAATTTAATTTGATATTTTCTAAAAGTTAAAGTATGTATTGTAAAAATTGTATTATCTTTTACCGGATAATATTTAGTTACTTTTAAAAAATCTTCAATTACAGTTAAAGTTGCCAAGCGTGAAACTAATTCGTCTAAAACAACGCAAGTTAAAAACTCATTCATCTAAAAATATAGTTGATTTTTTCTTTATCATAATGGATCTGTTAAATTTGTTGGACATTTTTCCATTAAATAGCACTAGATTTTAATAACAATTTATACATCATAAGAACTAATAACATGAGAAAATTCAATAATCGAATGACATAATATTTTATTTAAGATATCAATTAAGGTAAACTACGTCTATAGATATGGTCGATTGGATACTGCATTTTTGCTTTAAAAAGGATCTTTACATTTTAAACTAAAAAAAAAAACAGTTCTAAATTAATCACTCTTAGACCATCATTATCCATAATACTCTTAGAGTATCATCGAATTAAAAGAAAAGAAAAAATATAAGTTATGAGACTTTCGGTTAAAAACGTCTCAGTGGGAAGAGATTTTAGAGACTGGTTAATGAGACTCTCTGCCACGTGTCTCAATATTACTGGTTCATTTTTTATTTAATAATATAATATTTAAAGAATTAATCAAATTAAATAAAAACTATTAAAATATTACTAGTTATGATACTCTTAGAGTATCATGGATAATGATGCTCTTAAATCTCATTTAAAAGTTAATTTTAAAAATATTCCAATAAAGATAGATTTAAAAGTAATTTTTCAAATCACAAAGGCACTATCTTTAGATTTGAAGAGAGATTAACAAATATTATAACCAATAAAAAAACAATATATTTTAAGTTTTCTATTTATTTAAATTCATTTTATGCAAATTGTCATTTTAACACAAGTACACCATAAACACAATCCAACGCAAACAACAAACAAGGGCTAAATAAATCATGAGCCAGTTTTAAGTAATACTCCACAAATGGAAGTGCCCAAATAAAACGAACAAAGAAACTGAGTGTACACACAAAATCGCTCACGAGGGCTTTCTCATTTAGATGTTGAAAATATCAAATAAAATACACGTAACGGGCTGACCGTCGAGCTAAATGTTAAATGAGATTTCAATTTCAGTAGAAACAGTAACCAGAAAACAATATGAAAAAACGAATATCTTTATTAATCCTCAAGCTAGCTAACGACAGCTGGGACAATATTCAAGTAAAGATATCATCAGTTTCATGTGCTCAAGCTAGTAACTAAACTAGCATGCATGAACCAAAAGTGAATTAAATAGGAACATCTTGGGTCGAACAAGGGAGTCATCAGTCATGAGTCATGACTACTGATATGACTCATGACTCATGATTCATGACACGAATAGATTGTTTCTGTCGAAAATCTAAGGGCTGATAAAATAACAAATTCCAACATAGATAATTTCTCATAATTTCAGAATCAGTATTACGTAAATCAACCGGACACTCTCCTACTGTGCCTTCCACATCTCCACGTATCGTTGCTCCGCCACGTTGTGATGAAAAATTTCCAAAATTGCCATGATGGTGGCGACAAGATATTGGCTGGTTTGTCTGAACCGAACGGAGGGACCTGGTTCGGATGTTCCAAAAAAGGCCGAGTGGCTTTTCTTGTGGACTCGATCCCCTCGAACACCTTTAGCCCCGCCGAGTTGCTTCCGTTAGAGTTCTTGGAGGTAATATTGTGTGATTTTGATTTCCTTTTTTCTTTAGATTATTTGTGTCTAACGGGCTTAATTTCATTTCATATTTAACGGAGCACGAAGCATCCTCGTGTGTTTGCCGAGGAACTAGCTGCACAAAAGGAGGATAAGAGGGCGGACCAAAAGGAAGAGAGATTTGAAAATTCTTGCAATCACCCATGTCGAACATGCATGGCGTTCATATCCTTTCTTCGAATGGACTCGACAAGGTGACTTAATTAATTAGCTTGTCACAGATCGAATTGTACTTGAGAGGAGAATCAAAGCACGGAACAAGAAGTACCAAAACATAAGTTTTAGACTACCGACAATAAAAAAAGAAAAAACATAACCAAATTAAATTCACATGCAAATTGATAAATGTATACCTAGGAATGGTTTAAAATATTTACCTAGGAATGAAGTTGATTTTAATCTTCTGCATCTCTTTCTTCACAGACTGACACTACTCATGAACCAAGGTAACGACCCCCCGCCGCCGGTCAACCTTCCGCCGCTGAACCTGCAGAATGAGATTGTTGCAAACCAAGGTAAGAGACTTTATTTTTATGCTTCTTTTATGTTTGAAGTTATGATGTTTTTACACATGTTAACATGTTTGGAGATATAACGTGTTTTAGGGTTAGCTGGTGCGTTGGCTCGATCAAGACATGCTTGGCTCGATGCAAACGAGTGGAACCTTATATTGCAACACATACATGTCTTTCAGGTGACAAACGTGACACTAGTTCCGGTAAGAACAATGGATATCTACATAATTGACACTGACTCCAATAAAAACTTAAATGAATGGGAAAATGCAATTCTGAATAGAAAACAAAATGCAATCGATTGGTACATTGAAAGCAAGAATGCATGAACTTATTAGTTGTCATTTGTACATTATTTGTGCATTATTTTTTTCTTTTTTCTTATTCTTAATTTCATAAATATTGTTTCTTCCGGTGACAACACACCGGGTCATATAGTTTGCAGAATGAATGCACACAATTGGGCTAGTCTAAAAAAATGTCATACCATCAAACTCGATAGTTTGATTAGAGACCAAAAAACCAGTGAGGCTATTATACAAGTTAAAAATGACTACGGGAAATAAGAAAGAAAATATAAGAATTAAGTTCTATGTATGTCCATTTCGTTGATCACACTGACTGGTCTAGTTTTATCTCGTAGCCATATACTTTTTGTATTAAAAAAAAACAATGGACAAATTGTTTTTAAACAAAAAACAAAAAAAAGTGGAGAAATTGTTTGGTATTGAAAATTAAAAATACTACAAAATTATGGTGTATACCAAGTCATGCATCTACAGAAAAATACATTTACTAAGGAATTAAAAAGTACACAAGTTTTTTTTTTTTATTGGACTGGGTATGATGTGGACGAGTCAATTTCAATGATTTACTTGATTTCCTCCGAGACGAAGAAGGTATCCATAAATAGCAGGGTAAGGAGAGGTCAACAAGTTATTAGAAGGACAACTACTTTTTTTTTTGACGTAGAAGGACAACTACTTAATTTCGCTAATTTGAAAAAATGATTCGATTGGAAAAATTGAAACATTAAAAATCTGGTCTGTTTGAAAAAGGCCGTTTAAGCGGAAACGGTTTTGTAAATTAATCAATGTGTTAAAAATTCAAATTAGGATTTAGTAGTCAGTTTGGGAGCAGATGGTTTTGAATTAACAGATTGATAAGCTATAGACAATATGAACAAATTCAATGTCAAAGATTTGCATGAATTTTTCCATGGTGTAGAAGAACAAAGGTATCCATGAATATCAGAAGCCAACGGTTTGGTAGGAGATCCACTTGGTTTTTGCTAGCTTGGAGTGCAAGTGTTGGGCTTCATTCCTGGTTTGACAAAAGAAATGTGAAGGTGGGTTTCATGGGCCCAGACGAAAATTGATAAGGAAATCAATTGGTCCAATCGTAAGCATGCTCTGTATTTGTGTTACAAGAGGTGTGTGATACACAAGACACAAAAAGCAGAAAAAAAGAAAAGAAGTACAGACAAGAGAGAATGGGTGTTTTCTTGAGAACACATGTCTAGAAAGAAGAGAAGAAAAACAGAAGTAGAGGAGACTGTTTTTCTTATGTTTTTAAGATCTTGTAGTAGTTGTCACTACTTCTCAAGCTTCTTCTTGTTGTTGCAATACATGTAACACAAGAGAGAACCACACAGAAAGTATTAGTGTGGGTTCTCAAAATGTAACCTTTGATGTGATAGTGAAGTTGGGAGCGTGGGTGCTCCCCCGAGACGTACCGGTTCGAGGCCGGGAACTCGGTGATCAAATCCCGGTGTCTTGTTGTTCTTTCTTTAGCAAAGCGTTTCCGCAAGCGTAATACTCAACAAGTGGTATCAGAGCAATCCAGGTTGTGATTGCAGGAGGAGAGAGTTCATGGAGCGTAAAACAGAACCACAATGAAGAAAGATAAAGGGACTTATCTGTTCTTCGAGGTGAAGTGTGATTCAATTGTCTCCAAGGAGCATCCAGGTGTGGTGCAGTCTGCTAGAGAAAATTCAAGTCACGGTTTTGAAGAAAATCAAAAGACAGTCTCAAAGGTTCAAGTTAAGGGAAGAGAGAAGCCAAGGTACTTATATGTTCTTCTTCAAGGGGTGGTGTGTTTTCTGCTGGTTTTCAAGTTGCTGCGTGAAGCTGAAGTCGTCAGTTGCTGCAAGTCTCCTTACGTACCTGTTACAAAAGAAAAGGGAAAAACAGTGAGATATGGAATCAACACAAGGAAGGCAGAGATGGATAAGTTTGATGGTAAAGAAGATCACCAAAGGGCGTGTTGCAGTCTTACGAGTCAAGTGAAGGAGTTTTCATGTTCTGTGTGGATCGGTTCTCAAGGGTACCTAGCAATGGACTGTGTTGGGGTTCTGTGTCGATAGTCTTCCTAACAAGTTTGGTTAGGCGGCGTGTCCTGTTTGTCTAAACAGCGGTACAAAACAAGCATATGTGGTTTTGCAAAAGGAGATGTCAAGGTTCTGTGATGTCAGGTATTTGAGGAAAAGATTGATGGTGTTTCAGTCTTAAGTTTTCCACTGGTCAAAACACAAGGAAAACTCCTAGCAGTGTGGTCTAAGGCTGTTAGCAAGGTTCTGGTTAAACATAGGAGCTGAATGGAAGGGTGTGTCGAAAGTCTTTCTAGCAAGTTTGGTTAGGAGGCGTGTTCCATCAGGGATGATGGCGGTACAAGAAAGTTTCAAGGCTGTGTTGTTTAATCATAAGGGTGTTCAGGTTTAGTAAGTCAAAGAGTGTTTCAAGGAAGTGAAGCATGTGCGACTTAAAGATTTCTGCAAGTGATTCAAGGGGGTCTATCAGATAGGTTCTGTTAAAACTATTGGTTGAACAAGGTGTGTCGAAAGTCTGTTCAACAGGTGTAGTTGGATGGCGTGTTCTGTTATGAGTAACAGCGGTACAACAGGAGTTCAAGGCGGATACGTTTAAACAGAAAGGTGTTTTCGAATCAGGGACTGTTTCGGGTCTGAAGCATGTGTGATTCAAGGTTAGATGCTCACAGTTCAAAGGGAATCAAGTGGCAGAAGTTTAAAGGGAATCGTTGGAGGTAGAGCTAAGGGAGATGGCGTTCTACCTAAATGTAATCCAGTTCTACCTACGGTTCAGACAAGTAAAGTTCAAGCAGAATGTGTAACAAGAACAGAACCTGGAGAGAAGGCTCAGGTGTGCTGTGAGTTTCCAAGCACTGCTGAAGAAGGGTTCAGCTCCAGTTAACTCCAGTATCGACATAGCACTCTCGCAAGAAGAACAACGGAGAGAGTTAGTTTGTTCTTATGTCGATAAGATAAAATCAGGAAGTGATTAATGGGTTTAAGGGAGTTACCTGTAGGCATCTGGGATTGCAGTGAAGAGGCATTGGTTCCAGGTGGAGCTGCTAGCAGATTCAAGAGAAGAGAGGTTAGTTCTTCGAAGTGTTCTTGAATTTGAAGGAGGAAGTCGAGAGAAGGTATTTTTTGCAGAGGCAAAGAATTTACCTGGAGGTGGCTGGATTTGCAGTAAGGGAATACTGATTCCAGGTGGAGTAGTTGACAAGAAGCGTCAACGAGAGAAGCTGCAAAGTGATTCAAGAAGTTGTTAATTCGAAACTCAGTGTACATGAGGAATTAACAAGTCGACAAAGATGAATCGGGGTTTCAAGGAGGGTTACCTAAAGTGGAACAGCGGAGAAGACGTAGAGGATCGTCAGAGCAGCTGTAAGAGGAACCAAAAAGAAACCAAGTTAGAGCTTCGTGGAGTCTCAAAAAATTGATAGAGACGATGGAGTATTTTCAGAGTAACGTACCTGGTGAAAGCGGAACAGCAGAGGAGGCGCAGTGGTTCGCCAGAGAAGCTGAAAAGGAAAGATGCAAAGATTAAAGGAGTCGGAAGTTGCATCGGATTTCACAGGTGTCTGAAAATCAGAAGAGAGGTAAAGGAGTTACATGCGTTAGTCTCGAGTTGAACCAGGAGTCATTGGTTTCAGGTGGAGTGTACCTGGAAAAGGGATTCAACAAGGTTGGTCGAGACGTGGAAGTTCTGTGTGATACGAGTCTCACACAAAGAAAAAAAGAAGAGACCAGGCGTGAAGGAGAAGTTTCAAATGAAAAAGGATACCTGAAGAAGATTCACGGTGGTTAAGTGTTGGCGTCTGATCGCGATTCAGGATTCCGGTGAAAAAGGTCGCCGGAGTCAACATCGGTCAACGCCGGTCAACGGGTCAACGGTCGCCGGAGTCAACTAAGAGATGTTGACTGGAGGTTGGGCTAATGTTGGGCTCCAGGAGTGGTAAGGCATTGGGCCACTGCTGGGTTCGTGAAGAAAAAGGTTGATGGAATTGGGCCTCACATCTGTTCTGGCCCAAGAAGGAATTTTGTTCCAACCCAAGAAAAAGGTTTGGCCCACTCAAACTTGAGTCCAAATTCGTGGTCTAGATCGAAGACAGGAGGAGAAAGGGCTTACCGAAATTTGAGGTAACGACGGCGAAGGATAACGCCGGAGGATGTGCGGGTGAACGGAAATCGTCGGAGTGGAGAAGGAGTAGACACGACCGACAGCAAGGAAGACGCGAGGAATCGCCGGCAACGGGATTGCTGGTTCTCGGAGAACCGACAATGAGGAGTCACTAGAGGCGATCCGGTTTTGCCGGAGACGACGAAGAGAGAGAGCTCACGAACGGAGATATGGCTCGCCTGAGAGAGGTGGAGTTCATCCATGGAAGTTGCGGGGTCGCGGAGGTGCTGCGGTTGATTGGGGATTTCAATTGAAGCAGCGGCGACAAAGTTTCAGGGGAAGAAGTCGCCGGCGAAGGTCATCACAGTCTGTGGAGGAGTCGCCGGTGGTTGTCGCCGAGGAAGGTGAAGCCGATCGGTGAAGCCGATCTGCGGTGAAGGCGAGTTAGGGCTCGCGGCATCTCGGGTTGACAGGAAGATGAAGCTGAGAGCTTCGGAGGTTGAAGTCGCATCTGGTTCGAGCTTTAGAGGGAACTGCCGGAGGATGAGTCGCGGATGGTCGGCGACAGTTGAGACTCACGCCGGAAATCGTAGAAACTGAAGAAGGTGTGACGGCTCGTCTCACGCCATCGGTAAAGGAGAATCGCGAGTTGGGTTTCGCGGCAGAGGAAGAGTCGAAGTTGGGTTCATCGGAGAAGACAGATAAGGCTCGATCTGGTGGAGATGGACAAGGATCTGCATCTCTCACCAAATAAGTAGATGAAGAGGTCCGTGTTTCTTCGATTTGATTTTCGGAGATTCTGCGAAAGGAAGACCTTGAGCGCCGAAGAAGTGGGCGCTCCAGAAGGGAGTGGCGGCTCGCCGGAGCAGATGGGTGACCTGTCGGAGCAGCTTGCCGGTGGAGTCATGGGATCGGCGGCTGCAGTTTCACGCGCAGAGAAAGGTCAGAGGTTGAGACAGGTTGATGTCTAGGTTACGCTTCACAGGATAAGGTTTTGTCAAAAGGTGGAGATTATAAGTGTTGGGCTTCATTCCTGGTTTGACAAAGGAAATGTGAAGGTGGGCTTCATGGGCCCAGACGAAAATTGATAAGGAGATCAATTGGCCCAATCGTAAGCATGCTCTGTATTTGTGTTACAATAGGTGTGTGATACACAAGACACAAAAAGCAGAGAAAAAGAAAAGAAGTACAGACAAGAGAGAATGGGTGTTTTCTTGAGAACACATGTCTAGAAAGAAGAGAAGAAAAACAGAAGTAGAGGAGACTGTTTTTCTTATGTCTTTAAGACCTTGTAGTAGTTGTCACTACTTCTCAAGCTTCTTCTTGTTGTTGCAATACATGTAACACAAGAGAGAACCACACAGAAAGTATTAGTGTGGGTTCTCAAAATGTAACCTTTGATGTGATAGTGAAGTTGGGAGCGTGGGTGCTTCCCCGAGATGTACCGGTTCGAGGCCGGGAACTCGGTGATCAAATCCCGGTGTCTTGTTGTTCTTTCTTTAGCAAAGCGTTTCCGCAAGCGTAATAATCAACATGGAGGATCAACAGAAAATACTTAAACATTGAAGATTTTACTGGTTTAGAAAAATTCGGTTTAGGCAAAACGGTGTTATAGTCAATATTATTCGAGAGATGGCCATTGAAGATTTTAATGAATTTTGGTAAAATTTAACCTTTAACAGGAATCCATTAATTGTTGTTTAAGTAGTATTTTTTTTTTTTTGAATTAGTAAATATTTATAGCCATTGGATATTATTTTTTGATATATTGCTCAAATTAATAACTAATAATTTCTTTTTTTTTAATTTTAATAAAAAACTTTTTAAAAGTCATGATTTTATCAAAGACAGTTAAAAAATAATAATAAAAAACCTTAGATTCTATTTCAAAATTCATCAACATGTAATGATTTTTTGTATTTCTACCAAAACTAATAATTTTAAGTTACTTATATTAGATTGTCTTGCCTTTTCTTTTACTAAAATCTGAAATTGATTGTATCCAGTTTGTGGATGTATTTTTCGATCCTGAAAGTCGTGCGGGACCCACCTCCACTCTGAGTGCGATTTTGAGTGCAAAAAAGTAAACGGAAAAGCTTTCAATTAGATCCGGATTTCCGGCATGGCTTCACCGGATCTGGAATCCGATGCTCTGCCAGTAATCTCCATCCCCGTCTCTCCTCGCCAAAACTCGTTCACGGAATCAAACAAAGCTTCTTGGTCGAATTTCAACTCGGATATGAATGCACCGCTCAAGAGATCGACGGTAGTATCGGAAGTCATCAACGGAGTAGCTTCAGCGTTGATTCCTGATGAAGTGCTTTTGAATGCGCAGCCTCTTTGGACGAAATTCATCGTTGGACACTTTATTGGTGATGCTCCACACATCGGCAAAGTGCACGCAACTGTCAATAGAATTTGGAGCTCTCACTCTAAATCCTCCAAGATTGATGTCCAGTTCCTCAGCCTTAAGGATGCTCTCTTCCTTATTGAAGATGATCTAATGAGAGCGCGTGTTCTCAAGAAACACTTTTGGCATATATCTGACATCCCTTTAGTGGTGCAGGAATGGAATCCTCGTACCTCTACTTTGAAGCTAGATCTTTCGTCAATGCCAATTTGGGTGGATTTTAAGCATGTTCCAGATCACCTCTTCTCTGACAAGGGGCTGATGTTCTTGGGGGATCTAGTTGGAGTGGCAGAAAAACTCCATCCAAATACTGAACGCTGCATTAGGCTGGATATGGCAAGGGTGTTAGTAGCAGTTAACATGGAGAAACCGCTGCCAGAAAAAATCATTCTGGAAAACGAGCCTGAGAACTCAATCTCTGTTTCATACCCATGGTTGCCGCCTCGGTGTTCAGTTTGTCAAAGCTGGGGGCACAAAGAGGTGGAGTGTTCACAAATGAGAAGGGGAGCTATCATTCCCTCGCACCAAAAAGAAGATCACGTTAGGCAGAGTCCAACAAAGATTCTTAAACGTGATGAGAAAGTGGTAATAGAAAGTGACGGGTCTAAACTAAAACTTCTCTTAAGTGATTTGGAGAAGCAGGTGGTGCAAGTTGTGCAAATGGATGCTTCGGAGGATGTGCACCCGGAAGATGCAGAGGCTGCGCAAAAAAACAAAGATGGTGGGGCAAGATGGAAAAAGTGAGGAATCACGGAACCTGGCCAATGACGAAACAAATCAGCAAACAGAGGATTCGTGGACGGTAGTTGCGGGAAAGAAATCTCCAGCGAAAAATGGCCAGGGAACAAAATCAAATTCAGAGGCTAGGATACAAGACATAGCCTCTCCATCGGGGTTTAAAGTACTTGAAAATATCTTAGAAGAAGGAGAGGAGAAGGAGGAGGGAGAGATTCTGCCTGTTGCGAACGGAGGGGAAACATCTGAGGATGAAGAACTAACTATCGCTCAGTTAAAAAAGAATTGTGGTCCTGATACAAGGGGTAGAAGTACTGCAACAAAAAAAGCCCCGGTTAGTAAAAAAGACAAGCAAATTTTCCCTCAAAAGCAAAACAAAAGAGCTTCCGAGAGGAAACACTAATGACAATGAAGCCTTTCTTTGCGTGGAACACAAGAGGATTCAACAAAATGCGCAAACATAACGTGGTACGTAATTGGATTCGTGAGATAAAACCTTCGTTTGGGTTTCTGCTAGAAAC
This sequence comes from Eutrema heterophyllum, assembly GCA_002933915.1. Classification (NCBI taxonomy): domain Eukaryota; kingdom Viridiplantae; phylum Streptophyta; class Magnoliopsida; order Brassicales; family Brassicaceae; genus Eutrema; species Eutrema heterophyllum. Next base: position 144,710 of record PKMM01049360.1, on the reverse strand, counting down.
TCGTGTTCAAGTGGACAATAGTCATTCAATCATTGATAGTGTATTCCCGGAATGGAGCGCTACCACAAATTATGACTATCATCGCCTAGGTCGGATTTGGTTTGTATGGTCTAATGAAATTTCGGTCACCCCGTTGTACAAAAGTCCACAACAAATCACGATATTGGTTAGTGCTTCGCCAGAAGTCAGCTTCGTTTGTTCTGGTATTTATGCTTCCAATTTCAGACGAGAGAGAGTGCTGATGTGGGAAGAGTTATTACAAGTTAAAAATCAGTTTATTACTCCAAACACCCCTTGGATCGTATTAGGTGATTTCAATGAAATCTTATCTTCGACAGAACATTCCAGATTCCGAGAAAATATCTCCGATCAGACTGGCATGCGTGAGTTTCAAAGTCTCGTATCGGAGTGTGAACTTTTGGATTTGGGGTTCTCTGGCCCTAATTACACTTGATGGAATCGAAGAGAGTTGGACCCGGTTGGGAAAAAGCTTGATCGAGCATTGGTGAATGGTTCGTGGTGCTCAACATATCCCCACTCTTATGCGTGTTTTGATACCAATGGAATTTCGGATCATACGAGATGTCTGGTACGGTTCGACAACCAGTCCCCCGTGAAACGACGTCACTTCCAGTTCTTCAATTTCTTGGTTCACGATCCTAAATTCATAGAAACGGTGTTGCTGGGATGGGACTCAAATGCTCTGTTTCGTTCCCGCTCGGCTCTTCACAGATTTCATAGGAAATTAAAAGCTCTCAAACCGTATCTTTGCGCGCTAAATAATGAGAAATATGGTGACATCGTAGTGAAGACTAAAGAGGCTTATGATCTGTTGTGTGAAAAAGAAAATCTGGTGCTTATTTCACCTTTACCAGAGCACATAGCAGCTGCAAAGGAAGCTTTAGGAAGATGGAATTACTTTGCTGCGATTGAGGAGGAATTCTTTGGGCAGAAATCCTGAATTACGTGGTTAGAATTTGGTGATAAGAACACTAAATTCTATCATCGCATAACCCAATGCAGGAGGACGAAAAACACAATCAAGAGGCTTATTAAGGAGGATGGGGGTATTATTACAGAGTTAACCGATATTAAAGCAGAGGCAGTAAATCACCTAAAGAATTTTCTTCAAGGGCAGAGTCCGGTTCTTCCAACATTCACTATTGATTCGCTTGCAGATCTTATTCAGTATCGTTGCTCTGAGGAGAAGGCGGATCTATTGGTGAAGGATGTGACATAATCTGAAATAAAAAAAGCTCTCCTATCTATGCCTTCGAATAAAACTCCAGGGCCCGACGGTTATACGGCGGAGTTCTTTGTGACAGCATGGCAGGTAATTGGTAGTGATTTCGTGGTGGCTGTTTAATCTTTCTTCTGCTATGGGTTTATGCCTAAGGGAGTCAACGGAACGATGCTTTGCCTTGCACCAAAAAAAACAGATCCTCAAAACATTAGAGACTACCGTCCTATAGCCTATTGCAACATCATCTACAAAGTCATCTCCAAAATTATTGCCAACCGTCTAAAAATGATCCTCCCGGAAGGTATGGTTCCAAACCAAAGCGCATTTATCAAGGGTCGTTTACTTCTTGAAAATGTGCTTCTAGCAACGGAGTTAGTAAAAGATTATCACAAGGTATCGACGGGACCTAGATGTGCGCTAAAATTGGATATATCAAAGGCTTTCGACTCGGTCCGCTGGGACTTTATAATTTCAACTCTTCATGCCATGGGTTTCCCGGAGATTTTTGTTTTATGGATAAGAGCTTGTATCTCAACTCCGTCCTTCTCGGTAATGGTAAATGGAGACCTAGAAGGTTTTCTCACAAGTAATAGAGGGTTAAGGTAGGGATGCGCTCTCTCACCTTATCTATTCGTGATTGCCATTAATGTTTTATCTCTATCCTTAAACAAGGCGGCGAACGAGCGTCAGATCGGTTTCCACCCAATGTGTAAGGAGCTTGGAATCACACATTTGAGTTTCGCAGATGATATGCTAGTATTCATGGATGGAAAAGCTGAATCTCTAAGAGGCGTGATGGATGTGTTAACGAAGTTCGAGCACGATTCTGGCCTTGCAATAAATGCTTCAAAGTCTGCTCTTTTTGTGGCAAGAAAAACGTTGAGTTCATTTCCTATAGAAGCTCAGTCTCTTGGATTCCAATGGAACAGCTTCCCATTCGATATCTTGGGCTACCTCTAACAACCAAAAGCATGACCAGATTGGATTACGAACCTCTAATCGACAAAATTCGTTCTCGAATGACATCTTGGTCTAGTAAGTCCCTTTCGTTTGCGGGAAGACTCCAGCTTATTAAATCTGTTATTGCAAGCATTACAAATTTCTGGTGTGCAGCTTTTCGCCTTCCGCAACGTTGCTTTGATACTATTGAGAGCATGTGCTCTGCGTTTCTTTGGTCGGGATCTCCTCATATATCTACTAAAGCGAAAGTTGTGTGGGAGGAAGTGTGTAAACCAAAAAGAGAAGGTGGCATGGGTTTACGAAAATTACGGGATACTTCTCGTGTGTTTTCGCTTAAACTTATCTGGATGCTTTTTGAAAAAACATCCTCCCTTTGGGTGGCTTGGACTAGACTCTACTTGCTCCAAAAATCGTCCTTTTGGGATGTCTCTTCGAGCACAAAGGGATCGTGGATATGGAAAAAACTTCTAAAGCTTCGTGGAATAGCAGCAGATTTCATTCAGCACGAAATCGAGAATGGAGAATCAACCTTGTTTTAGTTCGTAAATTGGCTTAAAAAGGGTAAACTGATTGATCTAGTGGGTGAATCGGGAGCCAGAAATTTGGGGGTCACTCGTCTTGCAAGAGTATCAGACGTAGTTCAAGGTAACAACTGGTCTCTCCGTCGCTGTAGAAACTCTGCCCTTCGTGATCTAAGGGCATGTATCATGTCGTTAATGGTGCCTCTTGCATCCGCTGGACCTGATAGGATTCTATGGCGACAAAGAGAAAACATATACAAAGACCGTTTCTCTAGCAAAGAGACGTGGGAACAGATAAGAGAATCAGGCCAGCGAGTGTGGTGGAGTCATTTGGCTTGGTTTTCTCAATCTATTCTGAGGTATGGTTTCATCACGTGGCTTGCGCTGAAGAATAAACTCTCAACAGGAGATAAGATGAGACAATGGGGAATAGATCAACCTTGTCTTCTTTGTGGAGAGTTAAATGAGACAAGAGATCATTTATTTTTTGCATGCCCATTCTCTTTTACAATATGGGACACTCTGAGTTCGTCACTTCTTCAGGGCAGAACAAACCCTGATTGGATAGTATTTGTAAGATCGTTGGCGAAAAAATGGAGAAACATGTCTGATTTCATACTTGTTTGTCTGGTCTTTCAGTCAACAATTTACAAAATATGGCAGGAACGAAATGGTAGAAAACATCTCAAACGTGGAAAATCAGCATTCATGATCATTCACTCGATTGATAAGGAGATCAACTTTTCCTTCGTACTCTAAACTCCAAGGATTTGCCAAACAACAGCGATCTTAGCTATCGATGGAGAGAGGTTCGTCCTCTGCTTTAACTTTAGTCTGGGAAATTGTTTGTAGCCACGTAATTAGCTCTCTGATTTTGTAAAATTATGTTTAATTTATGGTAACTCTATGTACTCTTGCACACAGCCTTTGTTGATGAATAAATTTGAAATTTCAACAAAAAAAAAAAAAAAAAATTGATTGTTCTTTTAATAATAATAACAATAGATTAAACCATAGAGATTTGATAACAATCCTTGTGGGACTATAGTCACACCACACACAACCGAGAAACGAGATTATACGTAATTAAATTATATAGACTTGAAAGCTAACATCAAACTATAGTCACACACCACACACAAGCGAGAAACGGGAATTATTAATTATATGTAATTAAACTATAGGCAATATATAGAGTAATCCAGTTGTGAAGTAGTCTCTCCACATCACAATCCTCAAAGTTCAGCGAAACATAGTACACTGCATGTATTCTCTGATTATGAATCCTCGATTTGATAAATACCCCAGATCCTCGAGTCTAGTACCCTTAGTGTCGACATCAATGAACACAATGTACCTCGTGCCAGTATAATCGCCAGCGACCAAGACAATCTCCCCCGCAGCTTGGTTCATGCTCAGAGCGCCCGTGTAGTGGAAGAGTTCATGGGGAAGCTTGAAGGACAACTTGGACCAAGTTTGGTTCTCAACATCATCTAAGACCCATAGACCGAATTCCGATATGCCAGGATTGGCGGTTTGTGAAACAAAGCCTAATTTACCTTTGTAGTTGAGGAGGTAGGTTTTATCAGGTGTGTCCAAATTCTGACCCAGAAAGGAAGAAGCCACATCGGCTACTTGAAAGAAATCTAGCGTCTCGGTTGCCACGTTTAATCTCACCAACGAACATGTCCCACCCGTGAGAACAAAGTAGTACACCATTCCATCTATGCACACGCTCTTTGTTTTAGGCAGTTCCGGAGTGGTAGAATTTACGATTCCCCATCTATTCGAATCTTCTCCCAGCGTAAGTACTTGATAGTCTCCAAGGCTGAATCTTTTTTCCACCCTTAAAGCCATTAGCTTGTACTGGGCACGGATTGGATCGAATCCCAATACGCGTTGCTCTTCCGAGTCGTTGGGGTCGATTAGCGGTAAATCAATCTCCCACCCCAAGGTTATTGATCAAGTAAATAATCATGAAGAGCCTTCTAGAAGAAAACTCCACCTCTAGTGCTCCATGATTTCTTCCTCCTTTTCCTCCATGTTTTCCTCCTCCCTTTTTCCTCCATGTTTTCCTCTCCTTGCTTTGATCATTCACCACTTGTTTCTCTATTTAAAAGATGTAACTCACATTGTTTTCAAATCAATCTAAGCATTCTCTTCTTCTATATTCTCTCTTAAATCTCTAGCTAGTTCTTCTATTAGTATCCATGTCTCTCTTTAATCTCTAATCTCATATTCCGCATATTCTAACATGGTATCAGAGCATGTTCTTAATTGAATCTCGTTATTGACTCTCTTATTCTCAAAACCTCAAAATCTCTTTTCCTTAAACTTCCGCAAAATCATTCTCCCTTCAAATTTTTTTTTTCTTGCAATACATCTTTCTAAGTCTTTTCACTCTGAGACTAAGTCCTCAAAATCATTGATTCTTGAGTTGTGAAATGCTAGATTTGTGTATTTCTTGAACTTTCTTTCACCATGGAAAATTCAAAACCCGTTATGATTCTGGTTGTTCTCCAGAGAGAAAACTATTTGTTGTGGTCTAGAACCACAAGGACCGCGCTTCGTGGCCGTGGACTTTGGAGCCATGTCGAAGAGGCTCAAGCTCCAAAGGAAGCCACCAAGGAAAAAGGAGAAGAGGTTGATCTCGAGAAGGAAGCAAAATGGTTCCAACAAGATCAAGCCGTTCTAGCCATTCTTCAAAGTTCACTTGAAGCTCCCATCCTTGAAGCGTACTCTTATTGTGAAACCACTAAAGAGTTATGGGAAACTCTCAAGAATGTATATGGAAATATCTCAAACTTAACCCGGGTGTTTGAGGTAAAGAAGGCCATCAATAACCTAAGTCAAGAAGACTTAGAGTTCACCAAGCATTTCGGAAAGTTTCGGAGTTTATGGGCCGAACTTGAGATTCTCCGGCCAAACACCACGGATCCGGCCGTACTCAATGAAAGAAGAGAGCAAGACAAGGTTATTGGCCTCTTGCTTACCTTAAACCCTACCTATAATGACCTCATCAAACATCTCCTAAGAGCCGACAAGCTCCCAAATCTTGATGAGGTATGTTCCCAAGTACAAAAAGAACAAGGGTCTCCCGGCCTCTTTAGCGAAAAAGGGGAACTCCTCATGGCAAATAAGGGGACTTACAAGCGTGAAGAAAGAAAGGTATGGATCTGCGATCATTGTAAGAAGAAAGGGCATACCAAGGACAAATGTTGGATTCTTCATCCTCACCTTAAACCAAGCAAGTTCAAGGCCAACCTTTCTCACGAAACCTCGGATGAACACGGACAAACCGGTACATCCAAGCAAGGAGAGGAGCTGGCCATGGTCGCATTCAACAATGATGTTGTGAGGAAATCAGACTTGGAAGCCCTCATCCGATCCATCGTCTCCTTAAAGGATTTCGGTACCACTCTCTTTGCCTCTAAACCAAATAAAACACTTGTCATTGATTCAGGTGCTTCTCACCATATGATTAGTAACCCGAATCTCATTGACAATATAAAACCGGCTAAGGGAAATGTTATTATAGCTAATGGTGATTGTTGATTGTAGAAATCACACAAGGATAAAAGAATTGAAAGATCGACCGGGATCTCGTTTTTATTAAATCGAACTCGTCGGAGTTTACAAAAATATTGTGAGATCGGTAATAAGGTCGAGATCGGATTTCGAGCTCTCACTTTCTCTCTCTAAAAATGTATTGCCAAATTCTCCCCCCAAAATGTAGTCGGAACTTCCTTATTTATAAGCCTCCTCGGCGGCTTAGACATTTTCCCCGAATCCGGGAAAAGTTCCGCGAATCCCGGATTAAAAAACTAATTAATCTTTCTTTTCCGTATTTTCCGTAAAGTTCCGCGAATCCCGGAAGTGGGTTCTGATTACGACAGGTTGATACCGACGAGCTCGGCATATCGCATGTCGGCAATCGCTTGATGTCTTTTTCTTTACCGATCTTAAACCATCGTCGATCGGGATCAACTAGGCCGATCTCGATTTGAGATGAGGATTTGAGTTCGGCCTTTACCGATCTTGAACTGTCGTCAATCGGAACGTGATTCACCGATCTAGGTTCAAGTTCGGCATTCCTCGGATTCTTACCGAACTCATTGGTTAACAGTCTCTCGTGGACCATTCTTTTGAGTTCGGAGGTCGGCGACCGTTTCATGGAATTTCCTTCCGGGTTCGAACCGTCGTCAACCGGGATCAATTGGGTCGGTCTCGATTCAAACCGGGCTAAACCGGAGAGTGCTAAACTCACCACCAACAGTGATCGGATTCCCGTAAAAGGTGTAGGGAATTTAAAATTATTTGATATAAATTCCAAAGCTTTCTTTATGCCAACGTTTACATCAAACTTCTTATCGGTAAAAAGGGCTACTTGTGATTTAAATTGCTATACGATATTTGGACCTAATGAAGTTTATTTTCAGGATATTGAAACCGGAAAGATTCTTGGAGAAGGAAAGGCGAAAGATGATCTTTATGTCCTTGATAAAACATTACCAAGCGATGCTACTTCGTTTTCTTTTAAATCATGTATTGTTATTAGTTCTAATGAGGTGTGACATGCTAGATTAGGTCACCCTCATTCTCGTGCATTTGAATTGATGTTGCCTAAATTCACTTTTGATCACTCGAAATGTGAAGCTTGTATTCTAGGAAAACATTGCAAATCTATTTTTCCTAAGTCTTCGACTATCTTTGAGAATTGCTTTGATTTAGTGCATTCGGATGTTTGGACATCACCATGCGTATCTAGGGATAATAACAAATATTTTGTGTCATTTATAGATGAAAAATCAAAATATACTTGGATCACTTTAATCCCATCTAAAGATCGTGTGATTGATGCATTCATTAATTTTCAAAACTATGTTACTAATCAATTTAATTCTAAGATTAAGGTGTTGAGATCGGATAATGGAGGAGAATACACAAGCCACAAATTCAAAGAACATCTAAATAAGCATGGCATTATACACCAAACAAGTTGCTCATACACACCACAACAAAATGGAGTGGCAGAAAGGAAGAATCGACACCTCATGGAGGTTGCAAGATCGATGATGTTCCATAAGAATGTCACCAAAAGGTTTTGGGGAGATGCGGTAATGATGGCATGCTACCTCATCAACCGAACTCCGACCAAAGTCTTGAAAGATGTATCACCATTTGAGGTACTCAACAAAACCAAACCATCTTTAGATCACTTACGAGTTTTTGGGTGTGTTTGCTTAGTATTAATATCAGGTGAACAAAGGAGCAAGCTTGATGCAAAAAGTACTAGATGCATGTTCATTGGATATTCAACAACCCAAAAGGGGTACAAGTGCTATGACCCGTCAAATAGCCGCATGTATATGTCTCGGGATGTGAAATTTCTTGACGAGCAAGGGTACTATGGAAAGAAAGATTGGGCAAGCCTAAAGGATCTCTCCCACTCCACTTTGGATCGGGCTGCTACCTTGAAGTTCTTTTTGAAACATCTCGGAAATACGGACCCCACTACACCAAAGGCACAAGAGACACCTAGGAATATAGAAAGGGAGAGAACAAGCACGCCACCTTTGAGTGACCAAACTCAACATAAAGAATCAACCCAAAGCCAAGTTCAAGGATCGGGTGATCCGGATGTAGAAGAGCAAATGACTCCTAATGAGGAGCTTGCACCGGATGAGGAAGAAAACGTGGATATAGGAGATCTCCCTCCTCCACTTAGGCGCAGCACTAGGCAGCGAAATCCTCCATCCCATTTGGAGGCTTACACCCGAGTCTACTACAACAATCAAGCCATGGCTCATCCCATCCAAGCTGTTTGTTCTCTTGCCCTTTTACCAACCGATCATCAAGCATTTCTTGGTAAAATAGAGCTACATCGGATACCGTAAAGCTATGAGGAGGCTAAGGAAAGTAAAGAATGGTTGGATGCAGTGGATGACGAGACCAGTGCTATGACTCGCAACCACACATGGGATGAAGTGGATCTTCCTCCCGGGAAAAAGGTGGTTAGCTCCAAGTGGGTCTTCACTATCAAATACTTAAGCAATGGAGACATTGAACGGTACAAAGCTCGCTTGGTGGCAAGAGGTTTCACACAAACCTATGGAGATGACTACACAGATACCTTTGCTCCCGTAGCCAAACTTAACACGGTAAGAGTTGTTCTTTCTTTGGCTACTAACCTTTCTTGGGAGTTATGGCAGATGGATGTCA
>PKMM01049360.1:36000-134234 GCA_002933915.1 Eutrema heterophyllum | reverse complement strand
AATATAGATCAACCTCGCAATATCACTCTCAAGTCTCAAACACGATCATCCCCTCTTTCTGATTTTTGAAAATGTCTAAGAAAATCGTCGTGAAATGCTCCGACACATGCAAATCGTTTGAGGTGGAGGAAGCAGTGGCAATGTAGTCGGGGGTTCTCAAGTACCTGCTCGACGATGGCTTCGGCAAATTTGAGGTTCACCAGGTTAGTAGCGACATGATGCAGACGATGATAAGTCACTGCAGGAACTGAGCGAACGCCAAAGACGAGGAGGAGCTCAAGAAATGTGACAGCTACATTGTCGCCGCATACAAACCCCCATACTCAAGCAAACCGAAAAGGCTCATCGAAATCATGAAGGTTAGTAGTTCGATTTCTCAAATTTTAGGGTTCAGCCAGAATTCCTCTTTGATCTAACATGGGTGTGTCTTAATTTGAGATATAGACTGCTGATTATATGGCGATCGAGCATCTTGTTGACCTCACTTGCCAGACTCTGGCAGATCTTATTAGATACAAGACTCCCCTCGGGATTCGCTCGTTCTTGAAGATCAAAGGGGATAACTGATACGCATAGACTATGGCTGATGTTGAGCTGGCAAATGTGAGAGATGAGCTGGCAGAAGTCAATTAGTAAAGTCTCAATAGAGTCAATAAGTCAATTGTAAAAGGCCTTAAGAGTATAAAAGGACCTTAGCTGGAATTCTATCTAGCATTCATCTTATTTACAATTATGTCATCATCTCTTACGTTATTATCCTAAGAACTTCCATCGTAGAAATTAAACTATCAAAATATTATAACTCTTCTTCTTCTCATCTATCGTCTTCTTCCTCTTCTCATCTCTATTTCTTCTGATTCTCATCTCCTCTTTCTTCTAATTTCTCATCCCCTTTCTGTTCTTTGATAGACCCATAATCGACCAAAAAAAAAGTGTTAGCATAATGCCTAAATGTTCAAAAAAACAAAAAAACAAAAAAAAAAAAAAACCATGATGCCTAAATATTTGGGTCTTTGTTGGATTCTCTTAACGGCCCAACCTCGCGACAAAGTGGCCACTTCCCTTGTATAGTTGAATACTCTTAACGGCCACGACATGTATAATGCCGTTTCTGCGTATTTCCACTCTTCTTCGTGCCGTTTACGTCTACAAGATAAATTGAAAACATTTGGGATTTAGAACCCGGAGATAATCGATCAGATAATCCGGAGAAAACATAGGTCGAATAAGACCGCATGGTGAGTGTTTGTCTTCCCTCAGCGTGAAATGGCATCCACTGATTATCTCCAATTCCATTCTCTCTGCAATCTCCAGGTAAAGTCGATCCATCTCTTCTCCATTCACACTTACCGATACTGCGTTCTCTTCTAATTCCTTTTTTTTTCGGTGATTGAAATCTTGAATCTCGCGTTTTTTTTTTTTTTTGCTGTTATCGTTGGTACCCTAGTCGTCGATTGGAATTGGAAGATACAAGCTCCGGATTCCTTCGAGTTTGGCTGTGTTGAAAAGGAGAACCGTAAATCTGAACTGGGTTCAAGTCGAAACCAGCCAAAGGTTCGTGTGCAAATCGATTGGTGATTCCTCGACTCCAGATGAAGATGATGTTGCTACGACTCAGAGTAACATTTCCTGTGGCTCCGACACTTCAATTTCGAGATTCCGGAGTATGGTTACCAAGGTCGCCCGTGATTCCGAGAATTCAGTTCTGAGATTCCGGAGTATGATTACCACACTTCTTCCTGTCATTTTCGTGGTAAAATTCTCAGTTATCGCTTGAGTTTTGATTTTTTGTTTTTCCTGTAAAAATCTGATTTCTTGGGGCCTGATTTCATGGATTTCTCTTCACCTATGATATTCAATTCGTTGATGCCTGCCTAAATTTTCAAATCTTTCCCGACTTTGCTGGGTTGTTGACAAGTCAGTACTACGAGATACTCTCAAGTTTTTTTGGTGCGGAATCAGGCAATTTCCAGTGACTAGTTGAAGCAAAAATGTTACTTTCCTAGTTTCCTTGAGCACTGTTTCTTTAATCTGGTTTAAAAATTGTGAGGTTTGAAGGGGAAATGGCAGATTTAGGTGATTCTTCTGTTGATTGATTGCTACTGCACATTGATTTGGATTTTCATTTGGGTATTTCAAAATCTTCTCTCTTTAGATGAAAAAGTGCTCAGGGAACAGCATTTGGATCGGGATCTGCATCGCAGCTACTGTTTTGGTCGCTGCTATCCGGGCTTATGTAATAAGAAAGTCGAGAGATAACCGTCCTGCTGGCTCTGTTGCTGATCTTGTGAGACGTGGCCAGCTGAGATCTGGTGATAGAAGAGGCATGTATGAAACCCACACACTCTTTTATCTTCTTTATTATTCTGAGTAGCCAAAACTTGCAAATTGGTGTCATTAATCAAACACATAATTGGATACATGTAGGTGGGTGTGTGTTACTTTTGGTCTAACTTCTCTAAAGCTTTAATCTCATGTATAGAAGAGGCATGTATGAAACTCACACACTCTTCTATCTTAGTTTATAATTCTCAGTCTAAAAAGCCCAAACTATCAAGTTAGTGTCATTAATCAAACATAATTGGATTCGTGTAGGTGGATGTGTGCTACTTTTGGTCTAACTTTTCGTGGTGTTTTTGTATTTTCTTTATCAGCTCAAAGGCTCTTAATTACGAGGACCCGTTCAACAACCCGTTTGTTAAAGTTGGTAAAGGAAGCTCAACGGTAGAGATGTGCGGGAAAGTTTATAGGCTAGCTCCAGTCACACTTACAGAGAAAGAACAAACTATTCATCAGAAAAGAAGGTCAAGAGCTTACGAATGGAAGAGACCAACGGTTTTCCTGAAAGAAGGAGACTCAATACCGCCTGATGTTGATCCCGATACAGTCAGATGGATCCCGGCCAATCATCCGTTTGCAACCACGGTTAGCGATATCGATCAAGACCTTGCCCAGAACAATGTCTACCAAAAGCAAGGTGTTCCTTTCCGGATTCGAGCTGAGCATGAAGCTATGCAGAAAAAGCTTGAAGCTTTACAAAATGTAAGTTTTTTTCTCTGAGAGCTAATTGTTGTATTTCGCAGGTAATCAACAAGTTACAAGAAATAATGATTGTTGGGTTGTTTCTTACAGGAGGAGAAATTGAATAATCTGGGAATTGACAGTCAAAATGCCAGAGATTTTCAGAGGCCATACAAGTTCTCAGCCAAGCTCGAAGATGAGAATATCCAGAAGAATTCTGAGGAGAATCATACTGGCAATTCATCCTCTGAGGAGACGCACAAGTCCTGAGAGGCACTAAGCTAATTGTAAATATAGCCTTGAGAATCACACTTGCGTTCCAAGAAACTGAAGATATTTTTTGTAGTAAACCTTCAAAAGCCCTAATTCTATGTTTTTTTATTTGCTTTTCCATCGACGCAAATCTTCTAAAGTATCGGTATGGGTTAGATGCTTTACACCAAATACAACGTGCCAAATATTTTTGGAAAGACAGAGAAGCTTGAGTAATTATAAAATTGATTTTGATAACAAACAAAGGAAAAAAGAAGAAACAAAAACAAAATGAAGGTATCTCAAAAACAAAAACAATAAAAAAAAAAAAGGGGGATGAAGAAAATCTTTAAGTACACATGAGCAAATGAAGAAGAGTCAAGGTTACGACTTATATATCCTTGGAAGGAGCAGAAGCTTGAGCTTGAGCTCCAAAGGCAAAGTAGTCTGTGATAACCTCCAAAGGCATGCCTTTAGTCTCCGGGACTTTCAAGTAAACGAAGATCCACGAGATAACGCAAACCGCGGCGTAAATGCTGAAAACACCAACGAGTCCGATCGAGCTGAGGAGCACGGGAAGTGAGTAAGTGACAATAATGTCTCCGATCCAGAAAACCATAGCGCAAATGGCGATGCAGAGACCACGGACTCTTGTTGGGAAGATTTCAGAACATAGGATGTTTGGAATCGGACCGTAACCCATCACGAAGAAGCAGAAGTAGATCACAACACAGGCCGTGGAGAGAGCTGCGTTTATGACTTTGCTGATGTGGACGAGCTCGCTGAAGACGAGGACGATGAGTGAGATGATAAGAACCGGGATTGTCCAGAGAAGTAATGCTCTGCAAAGAAAAGATAAAAGATGGTTTCAGAAACCAGAGGATCATGAGAAAACAAGGAATTGATGTAAAGAGCTTATTAATGACCTTCTTCCGGAGACATCCATGAGTCTCATGGCAACGACAATGGCTGGAAGCATGAGTAGACTTGTTAAACCGCTGATTAGGAATGACGCCGAGATGGTACTTAGTCCCAAGCTTGAAAGAAGAATGTCTACGCCAGCACGTTCAAGAATCTGAGGAGTGTAGTAGAGAACTCCGTTGATACCCGAAAACTGCATAGAAGGTTGACAAAATGCCCATAATGTTAAAACGATCAAGAACTCTATATAATCCGGGAAATGAAATCCAAGAGTATTTATATAAATTTGTGTGAACGATCAAAAAGTTTCCCTTACCTGCTGTAGTATCTGTATGCCGACACCAACAACCAACGCACGCTTGACACCAGGTTCAAGAAGAGCAGACCAGAGTGGTCCAGTCGAAGCGGTTTTCTCCGGGGGAACCATGGCGGATCCATGGATCGATTTAGGACCGAGAACGGATTTGCTTACAAGGGCGGAAGCGTGAATGTAACTGCCTCCATCGTGACCGCCAGGAAGAGAAATGATCGAGCCACGGCGAGATTCTGTACCGTCTTCTTTAAGGTAATACCTTTTGTATTCGCCGTTGTCATATCTATATCCCATATGCCAACCACCTCCAATCCCCATGCTGCTCTCGCCGTTACCTTGCATAAGCGTGCTGTGCCGTCTCATGCTGAGCGTGCTTCCTCTTGTAGGATGCGGGATCATGTCCTTGTCCATGCTCGTAGTCTGGCGCGACATTAACGGGCTACGCAGATCATTATCCGAGTCATCATCGGCCGCACCATCATCAGTAGCGTAGTCATCATGGTCTTTGTTGTATTGGCTCTCTTCGTCTTTTTCCCAATGAGCAGGTTTACCGTGGGGCGCATCAGCAGTGCTGAACATGCTTCCGAAATGAGGGAAAACCCCACTCCTTGTGTTAGCGCCTGCTTCAGGCATTTCCCCGTGAAGACTACCGAACAGATCCACAAGCGGATCTTTGAGGATCATGCTTTGGTTTGCTAAGCTTCCGTGCCGAGAGCGTAGGGCGAGTGAACTCTGTTGTTCCGGGACAGGTCGAGCAATGTAAGATTGATTCTCATGGGTTCCGTAAAGCCGCATTTGTCCGTCCTCATCAACGGTTTCAAGCGTTTCTGCTTCATGATCCTCCAAAGTTACTAAGAGATCCTCTAATGTTTTTTCTCCTCCGATATCTAGTCCTTCAACAAGCAAAGCCATCTCATCTGCAAAATATAAAAAGAACCGTTAGTAGCGGAAATCAAGTGATTCGACCGTAGAAAAATGAAAGCGAGAAGAAACCTTACCGGTAACATCTTCTCTGCCACATAACTGTTGAAGAACGCGCTTAGCCTCGTCCATTCTTCCTTTACTAACCAGCCAACGAGGAGACTCGGGCAAATAAAACACCGTGAAAAACAAATAAACGAGAGAAGGGATAGAGAGGACACCGAGCATCCCTCTCCAGCTAGGCGCATCGCTCAGAGACATAGTGAAAACCATACAGTAAGACAAAAACATTCCACCAGAACCAAGAAACTGAGGAAGAGTGTTTAGCTGTCCTCTGATCTCAGGAGGAGCGGTTTCAGAGATGTAAACAGGGACAAGCGTAACAGCGAGCCCGGCACCAAACCCATCAAGAAGCCTAGCTAAGCACAGAACATAGACATTTGGAGACCATAGCATTATCAAACCGCTGAGGAAATACATGATCGATGACAAAATCAGCATCGGGCGTCTCCCGAGCCAATCAGATTAAAAACAAAAATATTATATTTAAATTAAAAACTTATAAGATATTTATAAATAATACAGAAAATTACTTATAAAAGGATATATGCTTACATTTCATTGAATACGAAAATAAGATTTAGTTTTAGCCTTTTAGTTAAATGTTGATGGATTATTTGATTATATTCTTATTTACAAAAACAAACAAAATGTATATATATAAAAAAGAAGTAGTCGATGGCTTTTTTTAAGAAAAACCCCTTTTGGTTTTTCTTTGAAAAATGGTTGAAACACTCAAAAACTAGTTTTCCTATTTTGTAGGAAAACTTTTTTTCAAAATAATGGCTATAAAATTAGTTTTTGGAAAAACTAAAACCAAAAACCACTTCAAAAACTGCAAACATTCAAGGCCTATATTCCTGTGTCACTTGAAATTCTCACTGATGCTTTTTTCTTCACCACTATCAATATTCCCAAAAACTTTTTTTATAATCATTCATAAGGGATCAATTAAACTGTAAATATAAAAGGCGAAATCATCGAACCACCCACTTAAAATGGAACTTTCTAGTTGTGCAAAAAGGTCGACACAGGGTACAAACTACAGAGTTAGATGGGTTCTTTACCTTTGCTATATTGGATTTATGTTTATGTTTATGCGTATGTTTATGTTTATGTTTATGTTTATGTTTATGTTTATGTTTATGTTTATGTTTATGTTTATGTTTATGTTTATGTTTATGTTTATGTTTACATTTGCTATACATACACGTTTTTCAAATACGAAACATTTTTTTAGTTTTTCATAAATTGAAAATGTAAACAGATAAATAAACTTGTTTGCAAATTGCGTTTACATGCAAAACAAATATTTAATAAAACAAATTAAATGTGGTGTTTTTCAAGATGCAAACATACTCATTTTAACATGTTAACGCTAATATTTTGTTTGAAACAATTAACACTGTATTTTAAGTTCAAACTGCGCATAAAAATCACATCGAGATCAAATTTAGACCCATAACTTTTTTTCCTTTTTTTTTTGTTTGCCAAATACGTCTAAATCTATATAAGCAATATGGTGTAAGAATATAAGCTAGACATGAAATACTGTTTAGTAGTTCATTCGTTTTACAAAGAGTATCATTTTAAGATTTTATTTTTATTTCACAAAGTGTGTCGCTATATATTTTCAATGCATAATTTTAAACAAAAATCAAGTTTAATCTTTATTGTTTTAGTGTATTAATTAGAGAGAAAAAATTGTTTAATATATTAATAAAAAGTAATATTGAACTTTTAATAATTTTGTGTAAAATATGTCAAAAAATACTTTTCTAAAACATAGGGAGTATTAATCATTCACATAATAGACCGCAACAATCAGCACAAAATAGTGCATAACATAAATATGGGAATCTCCAGCCTCATTGGTAAACTTTACATCTCTCATCATTTTAGTCTGCGAATTTATTTCCCTTCAGCAAAACATAAAGCATCTCCTCTTCTTTTTTTTTCCGTTCAACTCTTATTCCGTTAAAACTTAAACTTCCAAGTTACACTAAAAAGAGGGAATTATCCATCTTTTCTTAACACTACAACAAATCATAAAAACTTTAGAAATTAAAGTAGATAGATATTTTTAGAAGTTTAACAGCGAATTGGAACTAAAACTCGAATGCATCGATAGAAATGTCCTGGCAAAGCCGCACTTTTAAATTTTAGTCACTTTGAAGTGTGACGTTAAAAGCCAATCATCACCTCCGAAATCCGTCGAAACGAATTCGATTGCATCTTCTGATCCTGTACAGACCGCTACACAAAATAGCAAAACGGTGAAAAAATTGACAAAATATTTCGACATTGAATCCAAAAAAGAGATTTCATTCAAAGAAAGAGAACATGGTTTCAAATATTTGATTTTTCTTTTTTTACAACAACGACATAATCATCAAACGGTATTTGCTAATTGCTAAAATATTTTTATTATAATTTTGTTTCATTTAATATCAGATTTGGTTTGATTTGTGATTTAGAGTAAATTACAAATAAAAACTCAAATAATTGACTAATTTATCAATTTTAAGGAAGTATTAAAAGATCGGGAGAAGTGTTAGTTTGAAAGTTTGGTTAGTGATTTTGTAGAAAAGAAAAAAAAAAGTTTTAGAATTAATATTTCATTTCTTATTCTGATTTATATTTATTTATTTGGGATGCTCATGTTATTATTGATTTTATATGAATTTGAAACGATGATAATTATTATTTGTTTTATATGAATTATGGCATTTTTTAACACCGCTTAAGGGTTTCATAGCACGGCTATGACAATCCACTATATATAACTTGAACTTTAGGTTAATAGTCGCAAGTTTTTGTTGAACTTCAGGTTAATGGTCATAAATTTGTGTTGAATTAAAAAGTGTGATTAAATTAAAATATAATTATGTATATACCAATTAATATGGTTAGCAGCACTAAGCACAAGGACGCACTTTCCGTAGTGGGAATGCTTGTGATGGGACTATTATAATCCGATTATATGGTGGACCAGCCGCCGTATTTAATTCAACGGCTCCCCTAAGAAACGAATAATTAATACTCATTCTAAATAATAACTAAATCACTCAAATGCTGACAAAAAAAAAAAACTAAACTAAACCATTAATTTATAAATCTAGAATTCCTTTCTTAAAACATTAGCTTAAACTTTAAATTTATACGTGATATCGCCATCTATTTGTTAGGTCAAAACTCAAAAGGTAGAAGACAATACAAAAAGAATGTCTTGCAGTCATCTTGACTCTTTCAATTATACTAATCACTATTTAATTTTGACTACATATATTTAATTTTATGATATTCCCAGTCATTTTGACTAATTATAAATTATGATTATTATTTATACATATAATTAAGGAGAGGTAAAGTATGAGCGATGGTTGATATTTTATGTAATTTAAATTAATTCGAATTTTATTTGGTTTGGATTTATATTTTTAACGTTTTTTTTTCTTCAAAATTCACTAACAACATTTAAAAATTCATTCGATTTAGTGGATTATATACTCGTGTTCCCAAAATTCTATAAACCCAAAAAATGAAAAAAAGTTGAAGAAACACAATAATTATTTGTTTTTTGCTTTACAATAAAAAATTATATGGAAAGTGAAAACTCAGCCAATATATAACACACACACTGGCCAGATTTGCTTTCCCATTTATTAGGGAATATTCCATAGTTAGCTAGCAATTAAAAAATCAAGTAATCAACTGATTGAATAGTCTTTTGGTGCTTTTTTTTTTAAAAGATAAATTAAGTTGTATTCAAATCATTTAATAATATTGCATTCAGACATTATAAATTGAAAAATCCATTGTTCACTCCAGTTTCGTTTATATTTATGATTTTTTAGTGAATATATTTATTTATCAACCAAGTTAATTAACAATAGTGGTTCAAGCTAGTGACGAATTGTTGAATAAAAAAATATCATTTGACTAATTAATTTGAGTTTCCTAGAACAGGCTATCGATCGATAGTGTGACTAATGAATATATATTTATTTCCTCAAAATCATTCTTTTCATTCTAAATTAACTAACGAATTGTTCTTTTATATTCTGTTTTGTTTCACACAAGAAAAGTTCGATATATATTTTCATTGCATATTTCAAATAGCACTTTATAAATGAAATTTATTAAGTTTTTTTTTTTGTAAATTCGTACTTGAAAATGAAAAAAAAAAATTAGTGTACCAACGAATAAAATTATTAACTATAGAATTCTAATATCCAAATTTAAGTTTTGTAATCGTTTTTCCAATAATTGTTAATGCACCAATTTACCACACTATACACCATAATTATAAACCAATACTAATTCAATTTTGTACTCTATTAATATTTTAAAAAGTTTGCATAGAATATGCTTATTGCATCATGGTTTAGGATTTTTGGGTCTGTTAGAGACCAGGGACATCATATTGATGGTGAAACCGAATGAACTTGTTTTGCATTCAAGTATTATCTACCTTTACACATCATGCCAACCCTAGAATAAGATCAATTAGAGTATTGAAGAAGCCTTACAGCATATCAAGGTGTACCCTATATATAAGTGCAGACATTATTGTGTACCATGGGCTATTCTTTAGGGGAAGTCGAATCTATCGAGATCCTACCACACCTCACTCTAGTTTCCAAGGCTATCATTTCGTTAGTATTGGGGTTGTTATGTATATAAGAGGAGAACCAGTTGCGCTTTGTAAATTAAGCAATGGCCTTCGGGTGGGGGTTGGTTGTTATGTCTACGTGTCTTTGTCGACAGTGTTTATGGTTGTCGATGCTAGTGTGGATCTTGAATTCTATTTTTATACGCTGAGCACTCATAAATCATTTTGAATATTTTTAAAGCGTTGAAATCAAGTGTTTTGGTTATTAAACGGATTTAAAAGATCCTAAATAATGATACAAAATCATTAGTTAATTATCAAAAAAAAAAAATTTGTTTGTTTTGGTTGTAGTTTTCCAAATTTTAAATTCATAGTTTTAACTTCACATATTTATGGTTGTAAGAACTCATATGTTGTTTGATGTAAATTGAATCATTTTTTTCCTATTTCTCATTTCTAATGTTTTTTTTAATATTTTAGTTTTGGTATTTATAATAATTATTTTTGTGTAATTTGAAATTTAAATGTATTTTTAAAAGGGCAATTCTCAAAAATACCATTAAAATAAGTTTTTGTACCAAACATATCAATACTAGCTTTTTCTTTCCAAAACTACACAAACATTGACTTTTTCCACAAAACTAAAACTAAACTTTTAATCCTAAAAAATAAACCCTAAACCCTAAAACTAAACTCTAAACCCAAAACAATGAACCCAAACCCAAGAATTTAAATTATAAACCCTTAAAACTTATTTTTAGCGTTTGTGGTATCTGTGGGAAAAAACATTTATTGGTAGTTTTGGAAGAAAAAAACTAGTAATGGTATGTTTGGAGCAAAAACTCATTTTAGTGGTGATTTAAGAAATTTCTCTTTTTAAAATTTAGAATTTTAGAATGAGAAATTGTTCAAAATGACACTTTTTGAAAACTTTCTGACCAAACTAGCACCCTAATAAAAAAGCCTCATTTTTAGCATTCATTAAAGAGGCAAAAGACAATTTTGCCCATAGCATTTGAGATCTAAGCAATTGTGACTAAATCGGAGAACCTAAGCAATTGTGACTAAATCGGAGAAGCCATCATCGGAAAATCGTCGAGCCAGTGGACGAAGAGCCGAACCAGATTGGCGGAGACAACAATGACAAGAAACCGGCGAGAGAGGATTCAGGTACATGAAGTTGCGAGAGCGTGGCGAAGGAATCGGCGGCGAACTCGGGTAGAGCAGACTCGGGAAGAGAGGGAAATGACTCGGCCGAGTTTGTTGAGTCAATGAACGAGTCGAAGGGAGAAGCCGAAGCGAAAGAAACGAGTGATGTGCAGAGCTCGGCGAGCTTGCCGAGAAAGGAGTCGGTAGAATTTTTTTTGATAAATGGCTTCTTTGGATTCGATATACCACTGTGATACCATGGTGGTGGATGCTGCTTAGTGACTGATTTGAATTTGACTTGGACTTGACTTGTTGGTGTGTTGCTGATTTTGTTTCTTCGTTTTGCAGGTTTGTGAGATTCGTAAACACGCCTACGATTATCGAGAGATTTGCGACTATGGAGAAAGAGATCTTGCAGATTGAGCATTCCATTCAAGCTAATGAAATTGCCAATGCTACTGGTGCTGAGCAAATACAAGACGGTATGCATTAATATGCCGTGTTGCTGAGATAGCTTCGTCATTAGATATGGTCTCTGTTGATGTGAGATTAAGTTTGTTGGATGTTGTTGTTATGGTTGTGGATCATGCTCTGTGGCTCAAAATGATTTTGTTGCTGGAGCTTTGTTGGTTAATTCTTTTCCCTTCCAAGCTGTTCAGAGAATCAACTTTTATTCTAAAGCAGAAGATTCCTCTTAAAGATTTGATCTCTCAAACAAGTTCAGATTGCAAGTTTCTACTACGGTTGCTTTCTACTCATGTTCTATAGCTTGTATGTTCTTTTGCTCCTATTTTTGGCTATGAGTTTGGGATTGTTGAACGATATGCGTTCTTCAATGGAGCTCTTCTAGATTTCATTTTCTGTTTTCTGTTTTTGTTCATTTCAGAAGACTTTCCGAAATACGTTATATATGTTCTTAAATATTGTTCATTTTCAAGAAATGATCAGTTTTCATCATTTGTATCTTTTTCTTATTTCTTTGTGTATCCAAAACAATAACACATTTTGTTCTGATGTTTCATTTACGCATGGAAATCAACATGAAATATCGTTCTGTTTTTGTTCATTTCGGAAGACTTTCCGAAATACGTTATATATGTTCCTAAATACTGTTCATTTTCAAGAAAGGATCAGTTTTCATCATTTGTATCTTTCTCTTATTTCTTTGTGTATCCAAAACAACAACACATTTGTTCTGATGCTTCATTTACGCATGGAAATCAACAGGAAATATCGTTCTGTTTTTGTTCATTTCGGAAGACTTTCTGAAATACGTTATATATGTTCCTAAATACGATTCATTTTCAAGAAAGGATCAGTTTTCATCATTTGTATCTTTCTCTTATTTCTTTGTGTATCCAAAACAACAACACATTTGTTCTGATGCTTCATTTACGCATGGAAATCAACAGAAAATATCGTTTTCTGTTTTTGTTCATTTCGGAAGACTTTCCGAAATACGTTATATATGTTCCTAAATACGATTCATTTTCAAGAAAGGATCATTTTTCATCATTTATATCTTTCTCTTATTTCTTTGTGTATCCAAAACAACAACACATTTGTTCTGATGCTTCATTTACACATAGAAATCAACAGGAAATATCGTTTTCTGTTTTTGTTCATTTCTGAAGACTTTCCGAAATACGTTATATATGTTCCTAAATACGATTCATTTTCAAGAAAGTATCATTTTTCATCATTTTTATCTTTCTTTCTTTCTTTGTGTAGACAAAACAACAACGCATGAAAATCAACAAGTTATATAGTCTTTTATAGTTTGTCTCTGCATGACTTAAGATAAATAATACTTTTTCTGTTTCTTGTTGATTTAGGAAAGCTTTCCTAAATACGTTATATATGTATATAATTTAGGAGGGGCATCATACCATGGATGCTTCTTCTCTGCATCTCTCCAAATTTTCCCTTGCTTCTCCATTTCATATATGTCATTTATAAATATTTAGAAAAGACTCACACAAATTTAGGAACGTCTTCCTAAATAATCAAGATACAAAAGAAGGAGTGTTAAAATTATATGTAGAACCACAACTAAAACTAAAAATACTCGTGTTACGAAAGATTTCATAGTAGTTTTGTAAGACCGTCGTAAGACTTTAAGAAAACTAAAAATACTTATGTCGTGTGCAGTATCATCAGCAATCTTGGACATATCCTTAATTGGAATGAGATCCTTTGCATTAGCCTCTTTGTCGGCATCAACACACATCAAGGATCTATGCACCAAGACCAAAACTATATCAATACTCTTCATGTTCACGCAAACTTGCTGCATCCAGCTCTTCATGACCCTATATAAAAATTTTGAAACACAGAATATCGAATCGGCATAAGCCCTATATTTCTAGGACCCACCTTCTAGTGGCATTCATTACTTACCTCTACATGTGTCATATCGATCTTCCGCTTCTGGTGGCGTGTCATCTTCAAGCTCGTCACCTAAAAACCAAAGACATACTTACGCTCAGTGCTAAAGGTGAAAGCTTAGAGCCACAAAGGTGGAAGCTTTTGGAAGATAGTTACGCTCAGTGATAAAACATGTAGCAATCTAGTTCAGAAGACTTTGTATATTCTTCATGATGAAGAGCATGAACTCATCGTCTATCTTAATTTAGCATAATGGAGAAGGAATCTCAGCTGCTCTGGTCAAATCTCTTTCAGGTATAAACCTAAGCATGCTTATAAGTATGAGATAATGCTACTGAATGTTGGTTTGACTGACACAACTCATGCTTCTTAATTGATTGCTACATGTTTTATCTAATAACTATGTGCTTCGTAAATCATACTAAAATGAAAATATATTCAAACTTACTATGTCTGTTCGGCCTTCAAGGACTGCTGCAACAACCAAAGCACAAGCTCCTGGTCCACAAGCCAAAGTTGCTCCGGCAGTTTGAGCTCAAAGTTTACAGGTCAGATCGAAGAATATACAGAGGAGGATGAGGAGCGAAGCTCGATCCATGGATGGTGGATTAAGGAGATCGATGGATTTGATTGTAGAACGCTGATGGCGGCGGAGGGTATGCGGAGTAAAATCCACCGTGGCTCCGTTGTAGATCATTCGACGTCGAAAATTGAGGAGAGAGGTGGTGTCGCCGATGAGGGATTCAGAGAGAAAATCATAGCAGTCGATGAGACTCTCGAGTCTTACAATTTTCAAAACCCCCAAACCCAAAACCCCCCCAAATTTTCAAAATCTCAAATAGCTAACCTCGTTTTCCAGCAATGCGAAGCTTGGCGATCTACGTCGAGGATTCTGTCAAAGATCGGCAAAAAATCCGGCGGTCTAGAGGAAGAGGATTCGAGATTTTGGATCGATAAGAAACTTTTTCCGGTGAGATAGTAGAAACGTGTGAAGAAATTTTTAATCGGAGGAAGATTTCTTTTTTTAATCATCAAGGTTAAATCAGTCATTTGTGTTTTAATGAATGCTAATTCAATAAGTTTTCAAATGAGGATGCTAATTATTGAACTTTACGTTTTTTGGTGTTTTTTTTTTTTTTTTTTTAGAATTGCCCTTTTAGAATTTCATTATTTAAGAATTATAATACTATAATACATATATACTATGTTGTTTTATTTTGCAAATGGTTAAACCGTCTTAAATCTCATAGGTCTCGATTAAGTATATTATGCGTATCCGCCTGACGCCTAAAAGTTACTTGAAACTGATTTTTTTTGTTTTAACAATTGAAAATACTTGTCTCCGTATCGTAAAAATATTGATTACCAGTCAAATATGCTCACATTTTTTTTAAAAAAATGTGAATTCGAGTAGGTCCATTATTGTTCAGCAAATACACGAGTTAATTTTGGTAAACTCAAAGTAATAAAGGGTTCAATGCAAATCGTTAAATTTCCATTTCATACAACATTTACAAATTACAATAAACATGTACATTAAGAGAATAAACATTATACACTAAAAATGATCTGCATTAGAACATAGAAATATCTAAAAGGCGAAGGAAACAAATTAATGGGAAAGTAAATTGAAGAAAAAAAATCAGGGCAAGAAGGAATTGGGATCATCTTCGCCTTGCTTGATTCGGATCTCGATTTCGGGTTCGGATTCAGGTCCGGAGCTTGAGCTACCGGGCAAACCGCCACACTTGTGACATCTGGCAACCACCAAGATCTGACGGCAAGAAGGGCAAGATGAGTGAGACCCGAGCCACGTGTCAATGCAAGACACGTGGAATCCGTGACCACACTGCGGCAAAACCCGGAGCTCGTCGCCGGCGGAGAATTCCGTCAGGCAGATCGCGCACTCGGCGAATTTCTCCGACGACGGTGATTCCGGCGAGAAAGTCAGCTTCGGGAGAGATTGGAGTACTTTCTTCTTCAGTCCTTTGTTCGCCGCTGCGATTGGCGGTGGAGGAGATTGACCGGAACCGCCTTGAGATCCGGAGGCGGTTCTGTTTCCGGCTGCGAGACGACGGAGCCAGACGCATCGAGAAACCGCGATAAGGCCGAGAACGCAAATCAAGGCGCAGAGGAGAGCAGCCAGAATAACGACGAGATCGGAGTTCAAAGCGGCGGTGGAGTTATCAGTCGCCGGCAACGGAGAGTAGGATTCTCCGAGAAGACGGAAGAGAAGGCGCGCCATTTCGAGCTTTGTAAGAGGAGTGAGAGAGAGAGAGAGAGAGAGAGAGAGAGAGAGAGAGAGAGAGAGAGAGAGAGTTTGTTTTAGTTGTTTGAGAATTTTTGAAAAATGGAAGATTGATTTGAGTCTTGAGAGGTTTTAGAAGAGGCAAAGAGGAGCAGAGATTTATAGAGCGAGAGTTCTCCTGGTATCGCTGTCAATATCGCTGTCAGTTAAGGATATTTTGGTAATTTCCGATACGGAGTAATATTTTTCTTGGATAGTTGATATTACACTTGTTGCTTTCTGTCCAAGACTAATGAAAAAAAAATGTTTATTTATTTATGTTTAGCATTAATGTCTTTCACAATCTACTACTCCACTTATTATTACTTACTATGGTCAATTGTTATCTTTAAAGAATTTTCATCGAATTAATTAATTAAACTGAAATTTATTAGTTTTAGATTTTAATGAATTGTAGATTTTGTGAAATTGGTTTTAAAAATATAAAAATGGGATTCTTTAGAAAGCAGAAAAATCAACCTACGCAATTTTTAAAAATAAAACGGAGTAAAAGTTATGAGATTTTTAATTTAAGTCTCAAAAAAATGTTATACAGATTTAGGACTAAAATTATAGGTATGTAAGAAATGGTATGCGTGTAGTGTGACGGCCGACCATGTTTATTGTGTTGGCATTAGATATGCAACAAATGTGGGCGTGTTCTTGGACCATTGGATAATAACCGAAGATTCTTTGGTCATTTTCTCAATAACTGCATTTGACCCATAAGCACACTCACATAGTCACATAGGAACTTAACTAAATTACACCAGCTCTGTAATCTGTACTATTATTAACTATCGCGCTTAATTATATTAAACGTAACAAAGTATATTGTTGTTACGTTCGTAAAACAAATAGAGACTAAACAATGGAATAACTTAGCTAATAACGCTATATTAGACGGAAACTTCACCAACTCTTTTTTTCCCTATTATTACCGAATGTGAGTTTTTTTTTTTTTTTTTTTTTTGTCACATGGTCCAACCAAGTGCAAAGGTGAATGTTCTCTTGACCAAAATATGGTTGTAAATTGCAAAGGCTATGAAAAAGAAATAAACAAATAACAAAGTTTACTAAAAAGGTAGAGTCTTAGTGAAGATCAAAGATGCCCTGGTAAAGAAAGAGCATTCCAATATGTTATTAGATGCCAATTTAACTCGAACCGTTCATAGTAAGATCCTACAATTTGCACTCAGAAAACTTTTGAATGTTTTATTGGTTTATAATTTAATCAAGGTCGTAATATGTACTTTACTATAATTAGATTAAACGAATTATTCGATAGTTTTAAGTATTTGCCCAATTGATGATTTTGGTAGGAGAGAACTTAATGACGATTTGCCCTCGCTTGTGGAGAAATAGTATGATATATTCTTAACCGTTGATGCTAGGTGATTAGTATTCGCAAACCACAAAAATATAGATATTTTGTTACTGAAACTACATCAAATTCTTTAATAAACACAGCTTTTAACCTGACGTTTTGTAAGCGATTTCTTACGCGTATCTACTACTAGTATCTTACCTTTGATAGCCAAATTACCCAAAGGAGAAATAAAGTATGGAAGAATTATTTTCGAGGTACATTTCTATGTAGGGCAAACACATTCCGCCATCAAAATGATGCCACGTGCACACTAACTGGACACATGTCAGTCGAGCTAAGAAAACGAAGATCGTTTGCGCTTGAGTGCAAACTGCAACTGCAATACAACACTTCCACCATCAGAATTGAAACTTAGTAATAGCTTTACAAGTGCTATGATTCGTACAGTCGAAGTTCAAACTCCAAATCCATATTGTACGATCAGGATTTCAAAAGTGTCAATAATTTATCCTTGAAAATCGTTTTTTTTTTTTTGAATAATTCATAAGTTATGAATAATAATAAGTTATGTGGAGAATTGGTGACCAGACTCGGCCGAATATATGGTCGTCCTCATGTTACTTGTCAATGGTCTTAAAAACTTTGTCCCAACGATGATGATAGATAACTAACTTCAAAACAACAGGTGTAAGACTCAACGATTTGGTGAAGAAAGTGGAGAGACGTACACTTGTCAAATGCTCTTTAAAAGATTTTTAATTTATATATCAATTATATAATTAGTTGTTTTTGATTGTGTAGAACATTATGAGGTTCTGTTCTTTTTTTTTTTTTTTTATTGTTATAGAAGACAAACAAGGGAAACACCTTTCTTTTTGGGGTCGAAACTAGCTAAGCTTTCATTTAATCGAGGTTTATCTCAAAATCCATAGATTAACAAACGAAGAGATACTTTTGCGAAATAATCGGTTGAAACATTTGCCGTTTCAGAAAAAAAAAAGAAGAAATTTATGAGAAATTGGAAGAGGGATTGGCGATGTCCTAAAGAACTCCACAGATCTCTTTCACTTGGAGACACAGATTAATTGGAGGCTACGCAGATAATCTCAAACACCTAAAATGCCATATAGTTTTCCTTTTGTATAAAAATACAATATACATTTGAAAGTTACTACTAATCATGTGATGAAAACTATTACTAAAATGATTAAGTATAAGGTTTAGTCTACAGAAACTAGCTAATTAACGAAATATATAACTTTCCCAAAAAAGTTTTTTATTTTTATTTTAATGTTAAGACCTTCCCAAAAAGTTTTGAAAAAAAGAAGGAATACTAATGCTTAAGATAATGCATGCTAAGAGAGGTATAGGAGGAGGAAACGTGTGAAAATAGGAGTTTCTAAATATAGTAAATCGATAATTTTGTTAAACTGAGTATTAATTTTCTTGTTGACTCTTTCTCTTCTCAGTGCACTCTCCACTTCCTGTTTTCTCACCGGCCACTTCTTCTTTCTCCACACATGCTCTGTTTTTTTTACTCGTTAAATTTTTTTAAATTTGGATAATCAATAGGAAGATCACATCTAAACATGTAACTATACAAACCCTTTTTCCAGACCATATATTAAATGATTATGGGCAAGTCTATAATCATTTCCCATTACTAGTATATAGTCAAAGCGAGGAGGAAACTTCGTTCCTCCACTAATTAATCAATTGCGAGTTTGAAAATAATGCAGCCACGAGGAAAATGCGGTAAATTTGACCCTATTCAATCAATTGTGGGCACGACATTACTCTATGCCACATCTTCGGTTTAAGACAATGACTTTAGCACTTTCCCACGTTGTCTAAAGGCCAATCTAATACATTCAACTTTCCAAAATGGCGTCGAGTATTTCAGTGCTATAAAAGTCAAATTATTTATGTTAATGAAATTATCTAAACATGAATTATAATATAGACTATAAACAAGATAATAGACCCATGTTGGAAGTTGGAACTAAACCGTTGTTTGGGACTTAATATGCATAGAGTTCACGTTGGGTTTAGTTAAAGCCACCAAAAAACTATCCAATAATATGTGAATTTAATTTGTCAATGTTTATTCGATGTAATGTTGATATTGAAAAACTATGTTTTTGATTCTTGGTCGTAGTCGTAGTTGTTATGTTATACATGATCTTTGATTAATGACCATCAGAAGCAAATCTTTAAAGATCAAGATCTTCTTCACCTTTGTGTGTGGGGGACTCTATTGTCGATTTGATACTGATGGTGATGTTCAAGGCTCATAATAGCCGCATCCTGATCTCGAAGTCAACCAAAACCGCGACGAAATTTCC
This sequence comes from Eutrema heterophyllum, assembly GCA_002933915.1. Lineage (NCBI taxonomy): Eukaryota > Viridiplantae > Streptophyta > Magnoliopsida > Brassicales > Brassicaceae > Eutrema > Eutrema heterophyllum. Next base: position 114,632 of record PKMM01049360.1, on the reverse strand, counting down.
GAACTATACCGATCTAGATAACCGGATTTCTGATGTTTGGTTTGTGAACCATAACAGCGTCCTCAGAATCTTTGGTATCCAATTTGCATGGTAGTTGGTACAGACGAGAAAGGATAGAATGGTTTAGTTTGGATTCGGATTGGTTAGTGTTGGTCTAGTTTGGTTTGTATTTTCCGGTTATCTACAACTTTATCACAAAGTAAAGAAGACCTGTAAGGGAACCAAGTGGGTTTAAGACCACACATAAAGTCAAACTTAAGTAGATACGGATTCTATCTTTAGACATGGAAATAGCTATACGAGCCGAGGAGACGAGCTAAATTTCCAGATGGTTGCAACTTGCAAGAGTGAAAAGTGATTGATAACAATCAAAGATCTTTAGATTTTGCTATCAATTGGTTGAATCAAAGTGAGTTTTTCTATCAGTAATACATTTCTCAAAATGATCAAATATAATGTAATCTTACTTTTTCTGTGTGTTCTGTTCTTGTTTTCTCCTCACAGATCGAACCGAACATTCCATTTTCCTTTCAAGTTCGTGTTGAGAGTCCAATTGTTTTCTCTAATCTGCATATAAGGTACCTGTAAGAAAGGGAGAGAGAGAGAGGGAGCACATTCTTTTAATAATATAATGAGAGCAATTGCATTGTGAGGCAAAAGCTCGGAGTTTTAATCTAAACAGTGAGCTCAAGAGTAAATTTTAGTAGTATCTACATATAATTCAGATTTCAGTACCTTCTCAAACATTTCGTAGCCAACTCTGAGGCGTAAATCCTGATCTTTCTGAAACTTCCATATGTTCCAATCAAATTCAGCAGCTCCTTTTGGGTTCCTCTGTCGCACAAAATCATAGAATCTCGGTCCGTTTTAGTTTTAAAACCCATGAAGAAACATAACTGATGAAGAAAGTTCCTCAAGTATGAATAAATAAGAGGCGGACCTGAACGAAGTCCTGGTCAAAATCGCATCGTCCTTTAATATTGAAGGTTACAAGCTCATCAGTTCTCACAGGAAACTTCTTTTTCCCACGTACAAGACACCGAAGCTTTTCGCGTTTATCATAATGCAAGCCTACTCCAACGCTTGTCGAAGCCTATGCGGAATTTGTGGCATTAAAATGGTTGTAAAAGGTTCAAAGAGCTCAAGCCAAGAAACACAAATTTGAGATGAAAACCTCATGAAAAAAGTGTCTTATCATCACACAGAAGTAACTTGGCGCTCCAGGTCCTGTATCTAGCTCTCCATGAAGCTATCACAAATGAAAACCAACAAAGAAAGTAAGAAGATAAACAACCTTAGCCCAAACCAACCAAGCAAAACATCACTCATATTGACAATCAACTAATCGAGGTTTGCCAAAAAGTTTGAAATTTCTTGTTGACATTAACCATGGAAATGGTCAGTAATCCAAAACTTAACTAAAGATCTGGCCAAAGTTTGCTAATACAGGCTAAACACATCTTTCTAAAAGAGACATCATCTATTCCTATTTCAGCCTAAACAGCTAACGACATTGAGGCAAATCCTATCTACTAGTTGTCCGCGTCTCATCTCCATATGTAAGGAAACTTATCTGAAAAAAAAATAAGCCTTTTACATATATAAAACCCTTGATTGCAATTTCTACGACGCAGACCATAAACCCTCAAAATCTTAACCTATAAATATCAAGTAAGAGGGCTTCTGACCCGGAAAGAAACGAAGAGACTAGTCAAACAAGAAATTACAGAGCGAAGCAATAAAGTTTTGAGAAGAATGGAGGTGAAATCCGAATCACTAATTCGACGGAGACAGAAAAAGCTGGAGCCACCTGCAAACGAATCTTGGAGTTCACCGGGAGCTTCTCCTTGGCATGGATTTTCAGAGACCTGGAATTTGTAGAATACCTCAGAGAACTCTCCATTTTTTTCAGTTAACTTTCTCGCGAAAAACACTTACCAAAAGCACAAGTAGAATCCTAGTAGCTGTGGGTATATCGGTTTATTATCAGGTTCGATTCGGTTTACAAAATCTTACCAAATTAACTACGGTTTATAACATTTGGTTCGGGTTTTTCAGCTGTGCGATTTCAAACCATTGAAAACTTTTTGATTTCGTTTGGTTTGGTTTCTAAGCGCACACCAACCCACATTCGGGATTTCGGAGTCTCTACAAGCAGGCTTACCATATCTCAACCAATAACAAGCCGCCACGTAAGAGTCAGGTACTTTTAACAAATTCTAGACCAACAAATACCGGTTATTTAGTGTACCAGAACCGGTCCAAAATTTACATCTTTTTCTCTATCCTCCTTTGTAATATACCTTTAGACAAATTATGGGACAATGCTTGAATTGAAGCTTCAAACTTTTCTTATCAGTGTTCGAAAAAGTCTTCTTCACTTCTCTTCTGGGGGCGTCACCTGAAGCAGCTCTATGTTTAACTCAAACGTAGCTCCTGGCTGCAACAACATACACGTTTTCTTTTTCTCTTAAAACCCAAAACATTAAACATCATTTGATAGATAGTTTCTGCAAAAGACGTTGCTTTCCTCATATACAATTTGTAGGTTCTCACCGGTATCTCGTTCATTCCTTTCTGACCATAACCAGCTTCAGGAGGAACAATCACAGTTCTCTGCAGGAAAAAAAAGAGGTTAGAGAACACCTTATATGCATACACTGGAAAGTAAGCAAGTGCTGTAAGTAGTAGGAAGCAAAAATGGTGTGCTGTTTTTTTAACCTTGCCTCCAACTTTCATTCCTTCAGTTATGTAATACATTGCTGGAGGAGGTTTTGGTGCAGCCTGTGCAGAGAACAACCCGTTTGGGTTGTCTACGAATTCACGTTTCCTTTCTTTCCCTGGCGTAGATCCGACCTTGAACTCGTAAGGCTGGTCCAGAAGAAAATAGCAACCATCAGGGGGAAATTATGCAGCATCATAAAGTTTAAAGAAAGGGATATGGTTAAGTAACCTGAGCAATACTACGGTTTCCTGCCAAAAGCTTGGATTCTCGGGTAGAAATTGCAGTGATGCTTCTGTAACGGCAATCGAAATGCACCTAAATTGACGGGCGCATTACAATGTAAAGGCGAGAACTCGATTTTGATATAGAGTAATCAAAAGGGGTTTCTCCATGTGAATCATTAGAGAGACCTGAGCAGTTGATCCTTTTGTGGCTACTGGACCTTTTCCTTCCTCAATGTCATAGAATTTCAATCCTTCAGCTGAAAGAACAGAGCAACAAAAATTTGTAACAATCTTCAGTATAATAGCTCACATAAGTAAAGCAAATCCCTTTTACCAATTCACAATTTGAACTCTTAAAATCCAATTCATAGAGAGTCATCATAGCAAAAACAGAGAACCCTAATTTCTCTGAAAGCAGTTTCGTTTTCTCATGCAATCGACAGAATCGAGAAGAACACATTCCAAGCCCTAATCGCGAAAATTGTGCGGAATACGAACCGATAGTTAAGAAGAGAGCGAGGGACTTAACGGCTAGTGGAATACTCCTCGAGAGGGATAGCTTTTCTGCCCCGTCTCTCTCTGGCATCCGAAGAACTCGGCGGTAGAACGAAGAAGCTCGTCAATGGAAGCGAGCCGAGAAGAATAATATTCGCGTCTCTTCTAGATATGGGAACCGAACAGGCTACGGATTGATTACTGGGTCGAGATTGATCTGCCTCAGAAATCGAAGAGATTCGAGGAAGACGAGAGTGATGATCAGATGACCATCTGTGTAAGCTACTAATGGCAGCCATTGATGAAGAAGCAGAGAGAGAGAGAGAGAGAGAGAGCTGTCACAAACCCAGCTCGAGAGCCCCATATCCATATCCCAATCTTCCTACGTAAAATGACCTTTGTACCCCCAACCGCTGGATAGTGAAAACAAAACAATACGTTCGAAAACGCAGTCGTTTTAGGTTGAAATCTTTCTTTTTCTTTTGCAACAAGCTATTATTATCTTTCCTTATTGGAATGATTAATAACGTCTGTATAAATATATGAGATGCACAGTAACATCATCAGAAGCAAAAAATTATAGAGAAAGAATCACATCAAAGAACTAAACAAAAAAATCCTGACTTCCTCCTCTGTTTTTTTTTTCCCTATACTTCGATGGATAGCCTACCTTTTCACCTCCTCGAGGAGATTCTCTTCAAATTGGATCCCAAATCTTTGGCGATAATGCAATGCACGGATAGATCTATCAAATCGCATATATCCGACGATCCGTATTTCAAATCGCTCGGTCATGAATTTAATCGGTTTAAACAGTCTGTTGTCCTCTGCGATGGAATTGGATGAGAAGGTGGACGTCATGGCGATGTTTCATGATGATAAACGCATCTCATATCCAAGCATGACCATGAGAATGATTGATGAAATCTCACCATATGCTCAGAACCTGATGACGAAGAAAAAGGAAACGCAACTTGGAAAGAGATTGTTGACTGAAGAAGAAACGAAACTGAAGATGAAGGTGCTTTCTTCTTCCAAGTTCCTGGACGTGGAGAGAATCAACAAAAGAAGAAGAGTGAAGTAGACAAATTCGTATCATGTGACTAATTTTGGTTGATTGAATACAACTTTATTAGTCAAGTCAAGCGGGTTGTTGTTCAATGTTGTATGTTGTATGCTTGGCTTGTTACTTTTGCTAGTTTCGTTCTCCGGTTATTTGCTCTCTAGCTGTAGTTTGGTATGCTTTTCATTAACTTTCGATATTTCCGTTTCTCGTAATCTTTTGTCAAAAATAAAAATTGGTATAAAATTTAACATTTTTTTAGTAGTTTTTAAATGACTATTTTAGTACGTCATGCTGTGAGACCAAACCAAACGACAACGTTTTGTGTATGTATGGTCTTCTTTTCAGTAACGTCTCAAATAAGCGATAGAGTAGTAAGAAAATCGGGATATGGATATGGTTTTGAGCTACATTGTGACAACTCTCTTCTTCTTCACTCTCGTCTTCCTCGAATCTCTTCGATTCCGGATGCAGTTCAATCTCATATACAATTATACTCTTCGCATATGCACATATTTCATGACACAAAAAAAAGGAAATATATTTTTGTAAATGTTCACCGAAAGGTACGGGATCGTAACCCCAATGCCATCGAGTATCATAGATCATCTATTTGTTAAAACCAAAAATGTATATGTAGTCTAATAAAAATAAAATAAAATTATTTTTAGTGTAAGTTTGATTGAATTTGGTGATATGTTTAGTTAAAATTAGTGTTTGACCCCAATAAATTGTGTTCAAACTTTCAAATGCTCCCACTATTTTTTACATCTATTATTATGGTATTATATATCAAATTTGTTTATTACGACCCCGATAAAAATTATTGTTAGCTCCGCCATTGGTTTTAGTTACTTTTTTTTATGTTCAACAGTATCCACTTTTTACCATTTTCTTTTCCTTTTTTGCATAAAATTTCCTTTAATAAATGCAACACATAAACTTATTTACTTTGTTGATTAAATTTTCCTTAATTATAATTTGACACGTATTATTATCGAATCAAACATTGAAACGTGTCACCATCACGCTGAGTTATAATTCATTCAATGTACTACAGTTCATGTTGAACTGTTTAGTAACAAATAATCACAGCAAAAGGGCTAAACAAAAAACCTTAATTTCTCCGATCATGAATAGCTTATCTTTGCCTATCCTCGACGAGATTCTCTTCAGATTAAATCCCAAATCTGTGGCGAAGATGCGATGCACGAATAGATCTATGGAATCTCATATATCCAACGACCCAGAATTCAAATCTGAATACTTGTCCCGGGTCGGATCCAGTTTGCTTCATATTTCCAGCGGCGGCTCCACGTTGCTCTGCTTCCACCCTTTCGGTGATTCTTGGCCATTCCAAAACAAAGACTCCTTAGAGAGCGTGTGTTATATTCTCGGTTACTGTTCTGGCCTTCTCCTACTCTTGGTTGATGGATGTTTCTGCGTCGCCAATCCCCTCACGAAGAAGTTCCGATTCCTGAATCGCTCCGTGTCAAGAAAACCAAAGTGCGTCGGATTCACGGTTGATCAAATCGATGGAACCACTCAGCGATTCAAAGTCGTCTGCATAACCGCGCTTAGACTTTCAAATCGAGACGAAACGATGTATCAATTCAAGATCTACACCGTAGATTCTTGGAGATTGTCAAAAACCACAATTACGTGCCTCTCAAGCGACCTCATGACGGATATGAAACCTGTTTACTTTGACGGAGCTCTTCACTGGTTGAGAAACGACGGAAGCATCGTAGCTTTCAATCCCGAAACAGAGCAAGCACGACTGATCATTCCGAGCAAACTCCAACCGGAACCGGGCACGAAACTCTTGTTCGGTGCCAGCGATAACCGCCTGACATTGATATTGGCGACGGAGAAAATGATTTACTTTTTTACCCTCGAGAGTATCCTCACCGATCCTAAATGGATCCTCGCGAGACGGATCAGGAACGAGGCGGTGGACGAAAGTAGTACGTTGTCTTGGAACGTGGGGGCGTTCGACGGCAAGTGTTTAGTGGTGAGGACGATGAATAACCTTACCGATTACCGATTGGCTCTGGGCTACGACTTGAGAGCGAACAAGTGGGGAGTCGTCGGTTCGATGCCAAGGTGGTGCGATGGAATTCGAGACTTTTATCAGTTTAAGCCGTCGTGGTCTTCTGTGATCGGACTACTGGATCAGGATGGGCCCGATCTCGGTTTCACAATAGCTAAATCCGACCGCGTCTCCTCTGTAGAGGGTATTATGGGACTCATTAATCGTCATTTATGAATCTAAATCCGTTACTTTAAAAAAAAATAAGAGCTGCTTTTTTGTTTTTCTTCCAATTCTGAAATTTGCTTGCAGTAGTTTTTAATAATGTTTTTTTTATATATATAATAAAGAAAACTCCTTATTTCGTTATCCATTGGACGTTCAAATTTGTTTTTAATAATGTTAACTATGTAATCTGAGTTTTTTTGTTTGTTTGGGACGATAATGTAATGTAACTGGTTACATTGGAAGAAACTCGCATTTAATCATGTATTCAAATCTTCAATTTCACGGTGTAAAACGTGAGGGATTTAACTCGACGAAAGGAAAACAATATTCTGAAGAACAAAAGTGTGAAAAATTATATATATAAAAAAGAGTTTTCTGCAAAAAAAAAACTTGTCATCTGGTTCCGATTTGCAAGAAACCCCATCACCACAGAAAAATGCAGGTCAACCCCTCACCCGACAGTCAAACCGCAATATAATCCTCGGTCATGTATAGATTTTTAAAACCGTATAAGACCGTATATTGATTACCAAAACTATGCCGTTTTGAGCAAAATAATTGGGAAAATTATGTAAAAAGGTGGTTTGAACCATGCACCTCGTAGATAAATCACATGCATCTTACTAACTATGCCAACGAACTAATTGCAAAACTTCAAACATAAATATATTTATAAATACCCGAAAAACAACGAAAACCCCGAAAAAACCCGGGTTGGCAACAATTCTGTAAACCCCGGTTTCGTTTATTAATGTCTCCCATTTTCGGGTTTTTCGGGGTTTTCGGGATTTTCGGGGTCTTCGGGGTTTTCGGGTTTTTCGGTTTGGTTCGGGAATTTTGCTTCGGTTCGGGAATTTTTCTTCGGTTTAATAACTTCGTGGTCGGGGTTTTCGTGGTTTTCGGGTTTTTTGGGGTTTTCAGATTTTTTGTATTTTCGGATTTTTTAGGGTTTTTTAGGGTTTTCGGGTTTTTCGGTTCGGGTTCGGTTTGGTTCGGGAATTTTGCTTCGGTGTAATAACTTCGTGGTCGGGGTTTTTCAGTTCGGGTTCGGTTTTCGTTGTTTTTCAGGTATTTATAAATATATTTATGTTTGGATTTTTGCAATTAACTTTGTTGGCATAGTTGGCAGGATGCATGTGATTTATTAGTAAGGTGCAGGGTTCAAACCACCATTTTACATAATTTTTCTCAATTATTTTGCCCAAACCACGGTTTTAAAAATCTATACACAACCGAGAGTTATATTGCGGTTTGACTGTCGGGTGAGAGATTTACCTGCATTTTTCTGTGGTAATGGTTTTTTTTGCAAGTCGAAACCAGATGACGGTTTTTTTTTTTTTGCAGAAAACATCATGCTTTACCAATTACCAGCTACTCATATAAAAGCTTTGTTACAATTATCCTGAAAACCTAAATATCATATGAGGCCCCAAACACAATAATGAATTATACAAAGCCCAAAGAAGAACAAAATAATCAAAAATTAGTAATTGAATAGCACTTTATTAGTGACCCTTGCATTCGCTAATTGGTCCCGCCACTTTGTTTCGCAACCGCCACTATAAATATAAGATCAATAATACCTTTACGTGAACCTAAACCCTAACTTTCTCCCTCCCAAAAAAGTTCTCACCTATCATGATGAATCGCTTGACTTCTCATCTCTTGGACGAAATTTTCTGCAGATTGGATCCCAAATCTTTGGCACTATTTCGATGCACGAATAGAGATCTCCGATCGTATATCTCCGACCCGAATTTTGAACCCGAATACTTGTACCGGGTCGGATCCAGTTTGCTTCACATATCCGGCGGTGTTCTCTCCCGCCTCCCCTTCGTCTCTGGAGGATCTAGTTCACCGGGAACCAAATATGTAGTGCCGAGCTCGTGTCGGATTCTTGGCTCCTGCTCCGGTCTTCTCCTTTTCGTGATCTATCAAAAGCTCTGCGTTGCGAATCCCATCACCAAGAGGTTTCTGTTTTTGGATCCTCTAGAGGTTGGCCTGCTAAGAATATATCGTAGCCGGCCAGGGGTTGGCCTGGAGAGAAGATTTCACATTGGATTCGCCGTAGAGCAAATCGATATATGAGTTCGTGATTTACTCGGGAGATTCATGGAGAGTCTCGAGAACTAACTGTTCAAGCAAACTCAACAAGGGTACGAAACCTGTTTTCTTGGACGGCACTCTTCACTGCCTGTTAAAAGACGGAAACATCATTGCTTTCAATCTCGAGACAGAGCAAGCGCGGCTGATTTCCACCAGATTCCGACGTGATCCAGGTGGAGGTTCGAAGAAACTGTTTCTCGGAGCCGCTCGGAATCGCCTGACCTTAATCTCTGCGACGGAGGAAGTAATATCCGTTTATACCCTCGAGAACGAGAATCCCAAGTGGGCACTCACGAGGCGGATCAATAACATGTTGCTAGAGGGAAATAGCAAGTGGAAGGTGGCGGCGTTTGACGGGAAGTGTCTAGTGGTGGAGATTAAGAATCACGGTGAAGACGGTGTGGTTCTTCATGGGTATGACATGAAAGCTAACAGGTGGAGAGTTTTGGGGTTTAGGGCGTTGAGACTAAAGCGGGTCTATCGGAATAAACATTTGTATCACTTCACGCCGTCGTGGTCCTCAGTGATAGGAATACAAGCGAATCCGTCGGAACTGGAGAAGAATGAGCTGGCGAAACTGAGGTCTGTTTATAATCCTGACACGGACCAAGAATGGCGTCGAGGGTTCAAGAAACTGGTTATTCGTCATAAACTAGTAAAGGCTTTGTCCTCATTCTTTTGAAGTTTTAATTCCTACATTTTAGTTAAAGTTCGAATTTTGTTTTTCAATCAAGTGCAATCTTGCATTCGAGTTCAAAATTTCCAGTTAGTCAGATGTACGGGATTAGACTGGATTATTCAGATTAATATACATAAATTATAACAAATGGCCTCAATATATTTAACGAGAAAATAATCAAGATTTCATCCACAAACATCTGCCTTATAATCTGAGGCCGACCAAATGATTCCAATTTCCAGCGTACAATATACCGACCAAATGATTCCAATTTCCAGCGTACAATATATAAACAAACAAATCAAATAGCTTAAAGCACACACGAACAAGAATCGAAATTTACAATATATATAGGATATATATACCCAGGAGAAAAAACTGGATGCTTTTAACAAGCAATCCCCACAAATGCGAAAATGTTTTGATTCACTTAAACTCACTGGACAGATTCAAAGAGATCCCCCTATGCCATGTTTGGGAATATACTTGAGAAGTTTGGGATCTTATCGATGTGTTTCAACGCGTTCTCAGCGATCTGCCGCGTTCTAAAATCAGCGTTTTGGAAAGCGTCCACAAGCGCAGCGCTCACGCTCGGTTCTTCTGCGACCTCTCTTGCTATATCTTCAATCCGCAAGATCCTTTCCACCATCCAAACCGCTCCCCTCGTCAGCTTCTCTGTTCGGTTCTCAGTCAGAACGTTTAGTATATGCCGTATCCCGTCCGCCTCATCAAGTATCTTGACCCCTTTCTCTACATCTAACCCGTCTTCTAATAAGCTCGAAAGAGCTGCAAGTGAGGCCTCAACCACTTTCTCATTCTCATGGTCCAACAGAGCCACTAATTTCTCCACAGCTTCGCCTTCGACAAGGCAAAATGTTTCTCTCAAGGAACATATTCCCCGGTGGATCTTGCACAGCCCGGTTACAACGTGCGGTCTGCTCATACATGAAAAGATGGAGCCACAGTAGTTCGGAGGAGGCAGATCGGGCACCCGTGACAGGTTTATAGACTCTAGTGAAAGATTCTCTAAAGCCATGGCAGAAACCATCTGGATGTTATCTTGACCGTTGGACTGAAGCAGATGAATGAAGAGCGAAGCAATATTGTACTCACGGCAAAAGGTAACGGCCCGAGTCTCATTGTTGAGTGCAAAAGTAATCCTAGCAAGTATACGCACAAGTCCTTCCAGAAAATTTCTCTCAAACCGCATTCCCTTGATTTCCCCTTGGCGGATTCCAATCACTTTGGAGATGATTTTTTCAAAAGCACCAACTCCTAACATTTCCTGAGTAAGACCCAAATCCCTCTCTGGCAATTCAGCTAAGAGCCCAGCAGCTGCAGCCTGTTCTTCAGAGATTGGTGTCTTTTCTGAAATGATTGCAACAAGGCTCCCGAGTTGTCCAGCAGTGCCACGTAAGGCGTTGGCTAGTTCTTCACTCATGAATGGGGAAAGGTTATGAAGAAGCTTTATGGAAGCCAAACGCAAATCATCATTCTCTCGGACCTCTACAAACTGAACCAAACTGATGATTGCACCGGAGGTTTTAATTGCAGAAACAACATGTATAACTGTTTCCGGGCAACTGGTGAGTCCAACAAGAACCTCCAACAGCTTGCACTGGATCGCTGGACCCGTGTTGCTAATTAGATACAGCAGATTCTCCACTCTGTTTTCTGAAACAAGAGTGGCTTTGTCAAAGTCATATCCAATGTTCACTATGTTAGCCAGAATAGTGGCAGAGACTTCTTTCAACCGAATCGGAAGGTTGTTTGGCCCTATGTAAAACAGATCTTTGATAAGTGGGGGGAGAATTCCTTTACTGATCAAAACCTTAGCACTCCCTTCGAACGACGAGATTTTGTTAAGAGCTCTCAGGGCAGCTTCCCGTTGGGGCATGTCACCACTTCTCATAAGATCGACAAGAGGAGAACCCACAGTCTGAGCCACAAGAACCTTCATATCATTATTTAAGGCAAGCTCCCCAAGAAAGGAAGCCATGGAGAGTTTCGTTTCAGGTGAACCTGTACATCATGTTTCACATCTTGATGTCATAATTCAGGTAATCAAGCACGCCATATAATGAAGAAGAAAAATCAAGACTTGACCATGTGGGTAGAAGAAAGAAGGACGAGGAAAACATATTTTATGCATATAAGGCAGAGAGAATATCGTTAAATCAAAACCAAGCTAAAAGAAAAGCAATTCTATCAGAGCTAGTCGATAAAAAAAAGTAGGGATTAATCACCTTCAAGGAGTTTTCCTAGAAGAGGCTGGAGTCTCCCATAGGAAGCCATCTGCCTAACAATTTCCTCTGACCTCTCCATGTTTTCCAATGTTCTATCAGCTTTCTCAACAATTGAGACGTTTACTGAGTTGCTGCTTGTCAGACCAACCAATAAAATAAGTGCTCCATTAATCGAACCAATCTTCTCGCACAAAGCTTCTGATTTGGAGAGCTCACACAACAAGGAAACAGCTGCCTCCCTCCCCTTTGACGGCTCGTGTGATAAGAACTTAACTAGTGTACGCATAGTATCCCCTTCAGCTAGTATTGCCTGCAAGATGCCGAAACTTTAATTAGCACCCGCTTGAATTTACCATCACAATGCAATAGCACAGATTAAACAGAAATCAGAGACAACCTTGCTCTCCTCATCTCCTTCAACGACAACTTGAAGAGTTTGTAGAGCCTTATACCGCACTTTATGGCTGTTACTTTTCAACATGTCGATGATCATACGAATAAGCTGAGAGTTGCGCACACCCTGCCTATTTGATCGGATGCTCCTGCAGATTTGTCGCACATGCATCAAAGCTTGCAAGATATCGGTCTCAGCATTTCCTAGAAACAGCGACTGACGAGCAATGTCAAGCTTCGCAGCATCATTCCTAGATCTCCACTCTTCGATTGTGTTACGCAGAGCTATGCTGGGGCTCACATCAGCACTACTCAGCTCCTGAGAAGTTAAAGGGCAAGATGGAGGTCTCCCACTGTCCCGACATTCCTTGAACCATTTTTCAATGGCTTCACGCTCGAATGTTCGCCCATTCTCTAACGTGACAGGATCGTGCATAACTTCCTTTGTCAACGGGCAGATGAATGCTTCATAGATATGATCTACCCCTCTCTCGAAATCAGAGCTATCATCTGACTCGTTTCCATCCCAGCTTCCATCCATCTTAATCCTGCACACTCAGTGCAAATAAGCAAAACACCTAATGATTATGAAACAGATGCTTTGATCCTGAAGGAGAGTGCGAAGGAGGGATCATAAAAGCCAACAAGAATCAAGAAATTGAATTCTCAAATGCAGTAGTTTGGTAAGAAAGTGTCCAAATTCGATAGTTAATGAAGCAGCAAGTTTTGGAACACACAAAAAGGGGATAATACCAGATTTAGCTAAGTTCTTTCACAGCGAAGGAAACAAAACTCAGTACTTCAAATGAAAACTATAACATTAAATTACGAAAAGCAAGAGTCTCCCAAAATTATCATTCCCATCAACCTAAATATAGCAAGATTACCAAATTTAGCAATACTCGTGACAAAAAAGAGAGAGAGAGAGAAACATCTGAGGAAAGCAATTTCAAAACACCAAAAGAGAAAAAGCATACCAAGCAGTTCCGATCTGAGAAGCGCCTCAAAGCTATAGAAAGGGGCCAATACAAAAACCCTAGTTTCTTCTTCTAAGTTGAAAATTCGAAAAATGACCACTTCTTAATCTCCTTGAGCAAAAAACGCGCCAGAAAGTGTGACTTCATCGTCGTCCATGGATCCCCAACTGCAAGCAATTGAGCTTGCTCCTACTCTCTCTTCTCGAGCTTGAATTCAACAGAGTTCTTTTTATCCCCGTGCGAGGGCGAGGGAGACAGGGAAGGAAGAGACAAGAAGAAGATGGGATCCAGGAAAATGGAAAGAAAAAAAAAATCAAAACTTTAATATAAATAAAAACTGGAAAAAATATAAAAAAAGCACGAGACGCTGACTAAAATCGAAGTCATGAGAGAGAGACGTGGAGCCACCAAACGCCAACTTGACAAACAGCCTGGCTGTTTTCACACTAAGGTAGGTTTGCTCTAAGCGGATAACATTGGGTCGGGTTATTATTACCCACCCAGAATCGTAACCAGGACTGACCCGAATCATAACCAGGGTTGACCCGGAAACATTAGGAGAAAGAAATTCGTCGTCAACGCGGGATAAAATCTTCAGACTTGGGCTAATGGGCATAAAAATATTAATGGGCTTGTCATAAACGAAATATTACGAAAATAGCCTCGTTTAGTCGAGAATCGCTCTCTCTCGATCTCTGGGCAGGAAAATTCTGGTGAGCTCTGGATCGCTTGTACCACGTTCTGGTGTAAGCTTTGATTTGTTCATTCTTGTGTGTTGGAGCTAATTTTGCGATGTCGGGGGATGAAGGAATTGAGATTTACGAGGAAGGTGAGGAATCCATGGATGTGAATTGCGAAGCAGAAGTGAAAACCGAGCTGGAAAAAGGGAAAGGAGATGAGAACGTCTTGCAGTTCCTAGATTCGTTGGATGGGTATTTAATGCTTATGGATTCTGTGAATTCAAAGCTTCGAGAGGTAATGGGAATACTTTTTTTTTATGAAGCTAAGATTAGATCTTATGGGTTCTTCTGTATTTCTGATCGATTTAATTCTAGAGCATTTTGGTAGATATCATGACTTTAGATGAGTTTGTTTTAAAATCGAAGCTGATTGTCTACTCTTGATGGAATAATCGATGATCTCTATCTAAACAAGATGTTACTTAGCCTGTGTTTTGTTAAACTTGGTGGTTAAATTTGGTCTATATATCATTTCAAAGTTAGATTTTTGTGCTTTCACGTTTGACATCTAGAAACTCTGTGTAGAATCGATCTGGGGTAAAAAGGTAGCAAATGGTCATGTGGAAAACGTTTTACGGATTAGCTAGCTAAGGAAGCCATGAGAAGAAACCTTTTTTTTTCCATGAATATGCTTCACTGATATGATGAGACTCTACCTTAGTTAACTCACTGGGTATAGAAACTTTCTGAAAAATGTGTTGTTTTGCAGGGATGGCTTGATCTAGCTAGTGCTCGACACTCGATGGGAACTTTGCGTATCAACAGCACTCTATTAGACCTCAAGTATCATCCCGCTGCTTCAACATTGCAAGTGACACACCAAGAGCGTAAGTTTGGCTTCGAATAATCTGAAAAAAGTATGCTCCGAGCGTTTGACAGTTCAATGGTTCACATTTATATGCTATGAATATATTTAATCTTACCTCACTTATATACAAGTCTATGGAACTCTTGTAGTTGAATCTTTGGGATCAGTACCTCGTTTTGCTTTGTCCAAGTGGGCTTCCAAGGGCGGTAGCGGGAAAGGCAAAGACTTCTCTACTGATGCAGATTCGGAGATCGGCTCACCTCGTAGCCCACAGCTACGGCATCGAGGCGTTTCTGGTAAAAAAAAAGGGACTTATCTGTTGGTTATTCTGTGCCCTTTGTCTGTCTGTGTCTCATCTCCTGCTTATGTAATTTGATAGGAGAGAAACCATCAGCCAAGGATGAAACCGTGTTAGCAGCTGATGAAGAGGTGAGCAAACATTTTATCTTAGCACAAAGTCTATTGAAGTGTGGAACACAGGTTTCATTAATTCGGATGTGTTAATCTCCAGATTAAGAAAGAACGAGCGAAATCTCTGTCGGTATTTGGAGGTCTAGTCTCGCCTAAGCTGCGTGGTGCTCAACTATCATTTGAGACAGGTAACATTCATCACCACAAGTATACTCTCATATAAAAATTCCAGCTTTCAGCTGAAATTATATTATTTTTCTTTTGCCTTGGGACAGCTCTTGAAACTCTTGTGGAAATAGCCAACATGCGATCATCGATGCTATCTGCCTATGAGCAGATCACAAAGAAGTGAAGTTCATAGGTAACAACTGACCCTGAAATGTGCTCAATGGATTCAGCGGAAGCAGAATGGAGCCAACCTCAAAGACGAGGTTACATTGATAATTGGAATTTGGTGATGATGCCTTTCATCAAGTCAGAGAGATAGTATGTGGCAATGCATTAGCTTGATTTTTCAATTTGTAGCTACCACATTCGGTGTAAACACAGTATCTGTTTCAATCTGGTTAATTTTACCAGAATTTCTTACAGACATTGAGCTAAAACATTTTGCAAGGAGAGAGACTCAGAAAAATGTAGAAAAGGAAAATCTTGTACACAAATTACATCGTCCTTTTTACTCGTTCTCCAAGACGAAAGCAACAAATATTTATTTCATATAAAGCAAATGAAGTCACAAGAACGGAACAGAGATACAGCAGGAAGCCCATACAAAGACAAACTTTACAAATCACAAATAGTCTAAAGCTATTGTCTCATCCAAAACCAGAGTTTGGGGGAAAAAATTATAAGATTTTTATGAAACAACCACAAGTTGATCAAGCGAGGAAATAAAAAAGGATTTTAAAAAGGAATGATAATCAACCGAGTCTAGAGGGAGTTCCAGTTATCTGACCTTTTCTTGGGGCTTTTATCATCCGAGGAGACTTTGAAGGGACCTGTGGAACCAAACGGGTCTGCATCATCAAACGAGTATCCATGGTTGCCACTGAAATCCTTTGTACTATTCATGGAGTCGAATCTTGAAAGCGAGGGTCCACCAAAGTCTCTGCTACTGTTGATGGAATCGAACCTCGAAAATTTCTCAGCTTCAGCGAAGTCTCTGGAACTGTTGATTGAGTCGAACCTGGAGAAGGCGGCTCCACCAAAGTCTTTGGAGCTGTTGATCGAATCAAACCGAGACAGTCTCTCAGGCTGGGAGGAGGAAAAACCGGCACCAGCTTCACTGGTGTTGAAGGAGTCGAATCTGGAGAAGCTATCGAAGTTATTATCTCTGGTTGACGCATCGCTGAACCGAGGTGGAGAGTTCCCGAATCTCGAGAGTGGAGTGCTGGGAACTGAATCATCAAATGCAAATGGGCTCTTTCTCTGACCGGCAAAACTTCTTGAACTTGGAGAATCTGCTCTTCCTGAGTTTCCACCAAAATCGCCACCAGATCCAAAATAATCTCCATCCTGTGAATGTCAATATTGTAATGCTAAGCTTGGTTAAGACTGGAAATGTAACTAAGCAAATTAGCTTACAGAAGGCAAATATACCATCTCAAATCTGAAAGCATGAACTTAATCAAGAAGACACGGTTTTTGAAATCAATGTCTATTTAATAATCACAACTGAAAGATCGATTAAATATTTCGATTTTTTAAAACTAGAGACAATATGGATTCTGCATTAACCTGGCTTTTTGATGCATCAAATCCCCAGACTGAATCCACATCATCATTAGTGTCAAACGCACTTGCCCAATTCGAATCATCAAAGAATTCAGAACTTTTTCCATGAGAATAATCTGGAGATGGGATCTCAGTAGCAGTCCTAGAGACAGGACTGTCTCTAGGACTTCTGCCTGATTCATCTTCACTGTGAGTAGTCCCATATTCACTTTCATGGTGGCGGTCTGAGGTTTCTGAAAAAGGTCCATAATTCTCATCTAAATGAGTCGGCGAATCAGGTGGTCCACTACCATCATCCACCGTACCGTTTTCCTTCTCACCAGACGAGTTTTGCTCTTTTGATTTGTCAAAAGTAATCTCATTGCCAAATCCTAACAGTGGGAGGATTATCAGTCAATGTCCTTGCTATGTGCTTAACTATAGATATCTAAATGTATTAGTAATAGAATGATAGGAAAAAACATTGTACCTTCATCTTCAAACTTATCCCATTCTTCATCCCAAAGAGCTGCCCCTTCTTGAATTCCAGGTTGCCAGCCTGTATGTCACAACATTAAGAGTTTCCAAATGAACTGTTTTGTTTACAAAATACATGCAATTTGCATTCATCGACAGGAAGTTACAAGACGACAGAATCATATGTAGTACCAGCTGGAAGGTCTACAAGGGCCTTCGACTTAACCTCCAACCCATGTTTCTTGCAACGTTCAGTTAAAGCCTTCATCAGCTCCTCTAGATCTGATTGAATTCTGTCAGCCCGGACCTAAATATGCCCAGTAAAGCATCAAATCAGGCGTGTAGAGCAGATACTCAATAGTTTAGGTATCACATAAACATAAAGAATAGCATGTACCTGAAGGAGACCATCAGCACTACCACCTTGCTCCATGTTCACGATTGCTTGACTCAACTCCATCTTCCTCCCCTGGAATGTGTTAGCAAAACTTCAATAAGTAAGTTACAAGATAATTCAAAGCCCCTTCACCAGAAAAGGTGGAAGAAGTGAGAATTAAGCCATAGAATGAGGGGACATGACAAGACGCACAACACTACCCAGAGAAAGAGAAAAGAAATAACAATGATGATGGTATCGGAAGGAAAAAAAGCACATAGAAGAAAAGAATAAAGAATATACTGCTGGAATGTATGTTCGGTGTTGCCACTTTATGTGCCAGCCAAAGGAATTAGTCATACCTCAATCTCCCGGAACCTGGCCTCTTCAATAGTTAATTTTGACCCTATTTCTGCAACTTGCGTATACTTCTCCTCGTACTTCTTTGCCAATGTTTCAGCCTGCAGCGGAAATTGTTCTGGATTAGACAAAAATAGCCCCTGAAGAAATGAGAAAACTGTTTTTTTTAATGTGAAAAACACCTCACGCTTGTCAGCGGAAGCCCTTTCGGAGATCTCATTTAATCTATTGTCACACCTGCTTTTGTACAAGACCTGACAGAGAGAGGAAAAATATAAAAAATGGCATCATAAGAACTGGATGTTACAAGAACCTTATTCTAAAAAAATTGGCATCGTGAGACAGATAATCACCATTACTTCTAACCAAATAACAAGAGTTATTTATTATAATGGAGTACTCACAATATCCTGCATTTTCGTCCGGTAGTATTCAAGTTTCTCCCTAGAGTCCATATAGACATTCTTCTTTTCATCAACCTACAGAGATTAGACAAATTTGTTTCACAAGCATCCAAGAAAATGCACATGGAATTGTAACTTATATAAGCTTGAGAATAATTGTTTTCTATATGATTAAAGTGAAAATATAAATGATTACCTTTTCCTCATTAGTTGCTGTTTCTTGAAGATTTGAGCTAGCAGAATATCCGTTACCTAGATGACTGGCAAAAGGATCATCCAAAGCTGGCGCTTGATTCCTTTGCTGATTAGATGCTATACCACTTCCAGGGTGAGGGACTGGTGCAGGAACTGGTGGTCTCATGCCAGTCGGTGGAGTGATTGGCCGCGCACCCATCACTGGCTGCTGTACAAAACCTTGCAGTAGAGAAATTTGACTTAAAGCAAAGTATCAGGGAAAGGGAGAAGATCAATAAAATGCATGAAAATCTTAGCAATACCTTGACCAGATCCCCATCCAGCATTTGGATAACCATGTCTAGGCGCACCTGAGATAGATAACAATGTTTCATCATACATGATGCTGCTAGGAAGTGCTGTTGGTAGAGGACGGCCTTCTCTATACCGCTCCATCAAATACAATGAAATGCAGAACTCCCTCAGAGAAAGCATAGTATCATTATCCTGATCAGATAATTCCCACACATGCTTCAATACCTCTGGAACCGAGCAAGAGGAAAATGTTAGCATATACACTTCATAGCATAATCACTTGAAGATATCATAAAAGGAACATAAGTCTCAGAGCGTAGCAAATAAATTTAACATAACAGAACATGATCTGTCTCATGACGAAAAGAGGCGAGAAAAAAAGTTTCAAAAAGATTTTTCAATCCAGTATTGCCTCAAATTTCAACAGAGGCGACAGTTCATTTCATATACGAATAATAGAACAATATTCATGTAAAGTGGACTGAAAGATCGAACACCCTTACCCCTGGGTAACCTCCAGCTTAAAAACAGATCCCTTGCCTGATCACCAGTGATTTTCCCATCCTTGTCACTATCAACTTCCATAAATACCTTTGTGTATTTCTGGACATCGGATGGTTTCATTTTTGGCCACGGAGGCTGATTATTTCCAGCAGGAGTTGAATGGCCAGATCCAACTGCACTTCCAGGTGGCAAACCGGAGGATGGACCTTGTGAAGACACTGCAGGCTGCGAGCTTGCTGCTGGCCTTGGCTGCTGAGGATGAATTCCTGCAGGTAGCATTGAGAGAGTACTGTGTAGGGAGTCGAGAGCATTAGGCTTTGGTGGAGGTTGGGTTCCCGCAGAAGCAGGAACAATGGCTGAACTGATTGAAGAATTACTCAGAGTTGGTTCTTGTTTTTGCTGGAAGGAGGAAAACATGTCACCTCCATTTCCAGATACAATTAGCGCTTTTGGATCATTTTGTGACTCTGGTTTCAAGCCAGGAGAAGGTGCTGCTAAGTTGCCCCCTCCAAAGCCTGACGAGTATCCGCTGGTTTTTCCAGCATACAAATTATTAAGATTGAACGTTGAACTACCAGGACCAGATGCACTAGTGGGGACAGCCTGAGGAGGACGACTGACACTACCAACAGGAACTGATTGAAATTGACCTGGTAAGGCACTTGGTCTATATTCTGGACCAGCAGTTGGTCTAAGTGAAGTCAGCCCGGATATTCCTTGATTTGGTCTCACTGACTGGTTTTGTTGAGATGGAAAATAATTCTGATTGACATTCGCATTTGGAGTCCCTGGTCCACTAAAACCCACATTTTGAGGAACTGTTGAGGAAACCGGGCCGACTGTAGTAGCAGCAGGATTAGGTTGGGGTGCAGGAACAGCTGATAGATTGATTTTGGGCGCTGGTATCTTGGCTGCGGCAGGAGTATTCAGTGCTGCATTAACAATCTCAGGAGTCAAGTCTCTCTTGCTCTGTGCTACTGTTACAAGTCTCAGAGAATTATAAAAGTCTTGCCGACCAAGGAAACCACTGCGTGACCGATCAGAAAGCGACCATATCTACAAATGCAGAACACAACTGATCAGTAGACAATTTTATATAGCAAACGTCCCTTAATAGAACCACTCCAGGAAAATCGTATGCCAGAAAGTTTCCAGATTCAAATACATAATTACTGGTACGCCGAAGAGGAAAAGCTTATATCCACGCACATGTACCATGATACTTTTAATATGCTAAAGGAACTCTCCCAGCAACAAGATTAAAGAAACATGGCCACAAAGTAACTGATATCTCAACAAATCGATTAGCCAATTTCTTCAGGCTATGCAACGATAAAAACCTCATGTAGAGGCTGTCAAGTTCGACTGTTCGAGCAAAACCAAAACCAGTGGCCTTCCTCAATCAGTGACTATTCTAAAACCAATTGGAAAAAGTTTTTACCAAGGATAGCCTCACCGAAAGATCACTAGCCGACCTACCAAAACCGCAAAATGCGAATAAATGCCACTAAGTTTCCTCCTTAACTGCAATGAGATTTCAGCATTCCGGCGTCCAACATAAAATATCAAAGGAAATCCTAAAAATACTACTGTCATACACTTATAACTCTCTTCACTAACGATCCTAGCAAAGGCTGCTCTTATGAAGCAAGATCCTAAACCAGGAAATAAAAAAACAGCGCCACAAATCTGCCCTCGTATACTTCTTATTCAGTTCATAAGCTATTCAGAATCTCAGACTATATCAGGCAATTCAAATGGAAGAATCATAAACTACGGATTGGAAACCCAAATCAGCTGCGTAGAAAACCAAATCAGATCTTTCTCTGGATAACTCAGAAATCTCGCCAGAAACAATCAGAAAGCAGAGATCCAAGAAGAATTTTTACCTGGGCGAGAACTTGCTTAGGCAAACCAGATCCTTGAAAAAATCCTACAGCTTCGGCTCCACTGATCCGACCATCTCCGTCCAAATCTGCTCTCTTGAAGTAGGCCTCGAATTGATCCATGTTAGGATTCTGCCCCGCCATTTGAGGGATCACCGGAGCTACCCAAACTCAGATCAGAGCTTCGAAATCGATCAAAATCCTATCTCTAGAATTGTCCTTGTCCAGACGAAAATTGCCCGATTCGAACAGATGCAACAAAAAAAAAAAAAAAAAAAAAGAAGAAGAAGAAACAAAAAAAAACCGTAAAAATGACTGACACAGCAAAAGATCGAATCGTCTCCTCGATGTTCAAGAAAGTCATCGTTGGTTTTTTTTTTTTTCGCTAGTAAATGGGCTTTTTCATAAGCCCAGTTAAGGTCCATTGTCACAATGGATCCAAGTATTGCCGTTTTCTATAAAGCTATCAGAACATGTACGTCGTTTTAAGGTTTTAGCTTGACGGGGGCATAAACCCGCCCATTTATTTATCAACGCAAAACTCTCGAAGCTCAATTATCATTTTTTTTGTTTAACCTTACAATTATCATTTTCTTCCGTCACCGACTCCGAAATTCTTATGGTTTCTCTGATTCCCTCTAACAAAATTGAGATTCTTACATTTTTGTAAATCAAATTAAACCTTGTGGTATTATCTGAAATTTCCACTAGACTAACTTTACGAGATTTTTGTAAATATTTGTACAGATTGAGTAGAAAATTTTATTTTTTAAGAACATTTTAATAGATTTTTCTTGAAAAGGAACAAAAAAAAGAGAGGCTGCTAATACACAAAATGAAAAGAAAAAACATATGTAGAAAAAGGGAAGAACATTATGTAAAATCAATTTAATCATTAACTAAATGGAAACCAACCCCGTTAGTAGAATTCATAAAATCCCAATAGCATTACAATTAGGTCTGAGTCCTAATACAATCTACAGCCTATATATAGAGAGAAATAAATAAATAACTGAACACAAGGTTGCAGAAGATCAAGTATCTTATTTAGATATAGCGATGGAAGCCGAAGCATTCTTCTTCAGACGGGAAATCGACCTCAAAGTCTATGTAAGTACCCTAATGTCGGGGAGCTTTCACCCTATGCCAAGTTTCCTTATCTCGTGCCAAGACGACCAATCCCTCAGCGACTGCTCGAGAAAACTAAAGGATTTGTTGAACGAAGCAGGGCTCACTAACCACTGTGCTGACCATGCTCATAGTCAACTCAGTAGGATTTTCTTGTATATGTTTGCTTCGATTGGTAACGCTTCTGATATAGCTGCCTCTGTGTATATGTACTTTAGAGTGATTCCTCCTCAGATCGAAGAGGCGATTCAAGCGCCCTTGAATGAGACCACCAACAATATCCGGATTACACCGGCAAGTAAGCTTGTGGTTGGCTCTTTGCCAAGGAATTAAAGTATACAATACGAAGAATAAGACGTCTAGCTCTGATTTCATCACGTGCACGATTTGTTTGGAGGAGATTAAAAATGGAGAAAGACTAGTGACCTTACCTTGCGGACACGAGTTTGATGATAGGTGTATCGTGGACTGGTTTGAGACTAGTCATGTTTGTCCATTGTGCCGTTTCGAGTTGCCATGCGAAGAGATGAACTAGTACTGTCTTGGGTGAAGCAACAATTGGACGGGAAAAGGTGAACAGGACCCTAAAATTAGGTTAGGAGCTTTATTTAATAAGATATTGTAATACCTTTTTCTGTTTTAATCAGGATTAAAGTTTAAGATTTTTAAAGTTTCCGATCTTTGGCTATTTAAACGTAATAAGAGTGTTCAAAATAAATGTGGGTTGGTTAAAAAAAAACGTACGTTTCTAGAGAGTTCCGCACCATACTTGAGGAGCACGTCACATGTACATACAATAGAAGAACAATTAAACACGAGCTTCATACTCTTCTCCCCACCAAAATTAGAGTTTTAAGATCAAGAATGTTAACTTCTATTCACTATATATAAGATTGGTGTAAGTACGAAGCATGTTGGTGATAGAGATAAACATTCTTGCATTTATTTTAGCAAAATTAAACAAAAAATTGAGAGAGAGATAAACATTCAGATAGGCAAGAGATAAACATGAAAAACAAATCTTGCCTATTGTACTCCAATTCTCCATACAACTAATCAGAGGTGAATCCATAAAATTTTTTCACCGATGGCGCAAATATTAAATTAATAAATGTTAAATAAAATAAGAATAGATATTATTTATTTAAATATATAAAATAAACTTTTGTTCACCGATGACAAAAAAACCTGTTCTCAAGTTGATAATTACTCAAGTTATTGAGAATTCGGTTATTGATTTTAGCTATCTGAATTTTTTCGTTATCCAAATTTGTTGTCCCATTTTTTTTGGAAACATTTCGGATAATGTTTTCCATAATTTACCATTCTCGTCCTTTTCCTGTTATTTTCCGTTCTGTTTCCGAAATGAATATTCCTACCTGTGACGAATGACTTGAGAATCTGGCATTAAAAAACACAGCAAAAGATCGAATCATCTTCGATTTTTAAGAAAGCCATCGTTATTATATGTTTGGAGTTTTATGTATTAATTTATATCTATTCTTTTTCTTTGCGTTGTTAATAAATGGGCTACAACGACCAAAAAGCCCACACTTATGGTCCATCGTCTGTTCGTCACAATGGATACAAAAGTATTACCGTTCTCTCTTAACCGATCAGAACTGCACGTCGTTTTAAAACCTTAGCTTTGCCAGTAACAACGACGAGCGCCAAAATAAGAGAGTCTCGGGTAGAATTTTCCCGCCCATCTATTACTAACGCGAAATTCACGAAACTCATCTCTCATTTTTCTTCCGTCATCGGGCTCCGAAGGATCTCGACGAAGATGGTTTCCACAACCAGCAAATCGGATTCGAAGCAAGAAGTGAAACAAACCCTAAATTCCAAAAACCCTAAAAATGTCTACCAAATCGGAGGCCTTCAAGTAGAATTCCCTTATCAACCGTACGGGACCCAGCTCGCGTTCATGAGCCGTGTCATATCTACGCTTGACCGTGCCCAGAGAGACGGTCACTGCCACGCGCTGCTCGAGTCGCCCACCGGTACGGGCAAATCTCTTTCCTTGCTCTGCTCGGTTCTCGCTTGGCAACAGAACTATAAATCGCGGCTTCTGAAAGGAATTTTGTCGCATTCGAAACCTGCGCCGGAAGCAGCCACCGATCCATTGAATCATGGAGGCGGATTCATACCTGAAACGCAGCCCTCAGGTTCGTGATTTCTTGCATCTATTGATTAATGGGTTTTAGATTGGGAAGATTAATCTTCAATTGGTTATGTCTGAATAGATACTCCTTTACCTAGCAATGTGGAACCAGCTGAAACTGCAACTAAGAAGAGAACCAAAATTCCTACCATATACTATGCTTCGTAAGCATTACTACATCAACAATTTTGGAAATGTTGCTGATAAACTAATGCTTTTCTTATTATTATTGAGTGTTTGTTTTTTCTTTTTCTTTTTCCAGACGAACTCATTCTCAGATTACTCAAGTCATTCGTGAGTACCGGAAAACTGGTTACAGAGTGCCCATGGCTGTATTGGTATGTCAAAATTGATTTTGCTCTCTGAGGATTGGCGTATTTATGGTTGGTTGATCAAGATAATTTGTGTTTTTACGACACTCATAAAAGTTGTTTTTTCATTTTTCTTTTACTGGATCCATCTTTATCATGTAAAGGCTTCAAGAAAGCATTACTGCACTAATCGTCATGTACATGGGAAAGAGAATGTTGATGAAGAATGGTAAATCTCATCCATATCATCTCCCCATTCTTTTCAGTTACGTCATAACCTCTATGCTAACATGTGTTCTTTTTTTCAGTCGGTTGCTCCTAAAAGATAAGGCTAACATACAATGTTCTGAGTTCAAGTGAGTTTCTTCTGATATTCTAAGTTCTTTGTTTTTCCTCTTCTGTTGTTAGCTCGTCAAATCATGTAACTGTTTTCCTTAACTTCCAGGAACGTTAGTAAAATCACAGCTCACCCATCACTTCAACAAAGAGGTCACAATGAGGTTCACGATATTGAAGATCTTGTAAAAGTTGGAAAAAATGTTAGAGGTTAGATTTGGTTTAATTTTTACCTCTAATTGATTGAATTTTCCTGTTTATTAATCTTAAATAGTTTCCTTGTAGGTTGTCCATATTATGCTGCCTGGTCAATGGCGGAGAACGCACAATTGGTTTTTTGCCCTTATTCATATATAGTTAATCCTGTCATCCGAGCCGGAGTTGAAGTAGATCTGAAAGGAGCGATTATAATATTTGATGAAGCACAGTAAGCTTTAGAACCATCTTAGGTTTAATTGATTTACACTTATAATTTGCTGGTATGAAACATTAGTCTGCAAAAAAATTAGCATGGTTGAGATGTTGGTAGTTAAGTCCGTTGACTCAACACTTTCCCTGTCCACAGCAATATGGAAGACATTGCTCGAGAAGCAGGAAGCATTAACTTGGAAGAAGAAACTCTTTTCAGTATGTACTATTTAAACTACCTCTGCTGTTATTCATGGTTTTGTTCACTGACATTTACTTTACTAATGTGGCTTTGTGTTATACAGAATTGCAGAATGAACTAGAACAGATGAGCATGGCGCAGCCAATGATATATCAACCTCTGTGTGAAGTAGTAGAGGTAAGTCATTAGCTGCAAGATAATATTCAGAGGTACCTTTGCTGACTACTGTTTAATATTGAGTGTTCTATGTATTTAGGGATTGATAAGCTGGATTGGAAGAAAAAAGGATTCGCTAGAAAAACGTGATTTTCAACACTATTTCTCTAGGTAGGTTGAAACTCTTCTTCCGATCATCTCTTTACTTTATAATTTAAAATGGGTTCCAACTTTGTTTATACTCTTGGTTTTCTTAATTTCCATGAGAACTGGTTTTCTTGCAAATGTAATTTGCTCGAGGCAGGTGGATTTATGTGCACTACTCTTCATAAAACTTTTTGCTATTTATCTTGTGACAGCTGGACTGGAGACAAAGCTTTGAGAGAGCTTGAGGAATCTAATATTACTCGAGAATGCTTCCCAATCTTATTGGAATGCTTTACAAAGGTAAGTAAATTCTTCTCTGTTATCTGTCTAGGCACCACAGGCCTTTATACGATACTTTAATGTGACATTGTGCTTACTGCTCAAGGCGATCAGAACATCAAAGGAAGCGGAAATGGAACCAGATATGCCTCATTTAAGTGGGATATCTGTCTTGACACTAGAAGGTATTTTGCGTCTCGCTAACTTTATTAGCATTGTTCTCCGTAATATCATTTCGAGGATAGGAGAGCTTACTGCCCAACTTTCATGCAGAGTTATTCGCTTCACTTACATACTTCTTTTCAAGAAATGGAAGTCACATCTTAGATTACCAACTGGGTTTACAACGCTCTACTAAAAGAGGTAGAAGTGAATTTTTGAGAGACCCATTTAGCTGAATGTGTGAATTTTTTGACCTGTCTCTAAAAACAAAAGGTGTTCATTGCTCTACTGGGATGCAGGAGACTCTTCTGGAACCTGGACGCATACTTTCAGCCTGTGGTGCATGAATCCATCTGTTGTTTTCAAAGACTTAGCTGATCTTTCCTTATCCATCATTTTAACATCTGGGTAAGCTGCATCCTGTTGCGTACTATTGCTTCTGCAAAGAATTATGTCATCATCTTAAACATCACGTACACATTTTCATCTGAAATTTTTTTTGAGTAATGACTGCTTGTTACCTCACTATATAAGCTCGTTTTAAAAACCACAACGTCATCAATGCCCACTTATCATACTCATCTTTTTTAGTTAAGTTTGACTACACATTTGGTTGCAGTTCTATTTGTATTGCAACATTATATCTGTGCATAGCATTCTACTCTTATCCTTAACCCATTTGCTGATGGTTTGCTAACTTTTCATTGTTTCTCTTTTAGTAATGGTTAAGTTTATTTTTCTTGGTTGTGAAATATAGGACTTTGTCACCGATGAGTTCTTTCTCATCTGAACTTGGGATGCAGTTTGGCACTTGTTTAGAGGCTCCACATGTGATTGATGTTAATCTGCAGGTTCTGACTAAAGCCCTCCACTTAGCAACAGTTTCCAGAATTGAATGTATGATTTAACAGCTTCTTTGTTCCAGGTTTGGGCTGGTGCAATCTCCAATGGTCCTGGTAATTATCCTCTAAATGGAAGTTATAAAACAGCTGATGCATACTCATTCCAGGTACTGGGCATTTTATCATTGGTTGAAGCTCTTTTTGCCTGTAAATCTGTTCTTCTACTGAGATGGGTTGTTTTCGTGTATTGTAAAACACAATGCTCTACTTTTCTTTGAAGGATGCTCTAGGGAAATCGTTGGAAGAAATTTGCACTATTGTACCAGGTGGCTCGCTTGTATTCTTTCCAAGTTATAAGTTGATGGAAAAACTCTGCACGCGTTGGCGTGAAACTGGGCAATGGTCACAGCTCTGCTTGAAAAAGGATCTTTTTGTTGGTGAGTAAAATCTAATCTTCTATGATTATGTAGAAGCTGTTGCAACTAATCATATATTGATACATTTTGTTTTCTTGTAAAAAATTGTCCTTGGTCGCAGAGCCAAGAGGAGGAGCCCAGGATGAATTCGATTCTGTTCTGAAGGGTTATTATGATTCTATACGCGGAAAGCACAGATTGATTGGAAGAAATAGACGAGCTAAGAAAGCAGGGCTTGTTAAAACTGAGACTCAAGATGATTTCAAGAAAGGAGCAGCATTTCTTGCAGTATGTAGAGGAAAGGTTTGTTCTTTTTGTCTTGGTTTCTATAATTGATTTACAATCAAAGGGAGCAATCCAATCTATGAGCATGACATGGGTACCTTTTACCGTTCACAGAATATAACTTTTTTGAAAACCTTGATGGCTAGAGAGTTTAAAGTCTACATGTTTCTCACAGGTTTCGGAAGGAATTGACTTTGCTGATGACAACGCCAGGGCAGTGGTATCCTTTTCACTGCATTGCCTGGGAATACTGTTTCGTCAATTACTGTAGTCTTTTGCTGCAATAGAAGCTGTAGGATAAATTGGATTTATACTGCTTAATTTGGCTAATGAATGGGCTGTTAAACCTTGATGATTGCACAGATAATTGTTGGTATTCCATTTCCAAACTTGTAAGAATTCTATTTCCCTTTAATTTTTTTCAGCTTCGTTCCAAAACATCTTAGGAGTAACAGTTTTCTAACGATTCACTTTATTGCCAGACATGATATTCAAGTCGGACTAAAGAAAAAATATAATGATATGTACAAATCATCTAAAAACCTTCTTGGAGGGAGTGACTGGTATTGCCAACAAGCCTATCGTGCTTTAAATCAAGCAGCAGGTTCGATGTGATCACTTATATTCTGTCACTTGGTTCCAGTCAATTTTAATAGTGTAACAGGTTATCCTTCATGGTGTTTTTCTTTACAGGGCGATGTATCCGGCATAGGTTTGATTATGGTGCCATCATATTTTTGGGTATTGAACAGATTTTAATATTTGTGGATAGTCAGTGCTCAACTCTATTAATACGTTTTGTTTTTAGCTCAGTTATGATAGCTCTGAGGTTGCCTTCTTTTGATGTCCAGATGAGCGATACAAAGAACAAAGGAACAGAGCGTCTATTTCAAAGTGGCTAAGGCAGTCTATCAAACTGTATGATAATTTTGAAGAATCTATGGAAGGGTTAAGATCTTTTTTCAACAGTGCCAAGGTTCAAATCATCTCATTCCCTTCCGTGAAACTTTATTACATGGTGGTCCCTGGAAAGTTTTAGTATAAGCAGAATCATAAAATTCTTTGAGAATTGCATGCAGGAACGTGTTGACAGTACGATGTTAGGGTCCCACGATTGTACTGTTGAGCAGAACTTTTCCTTGGAAAACCAAAGCAAGGAATGCAAAAGGAGGGAAAGTCAGATTCAGAAGAAATCGAGTCATGCAGAACCAAAAGTACATTCTAAAAGCAAATATGTTTTCTGTTTTGTGGTGTATTCTTGATTTCATTTTGTCATTGATCATGAATCTGTGTGCAGGATATCACAGGGAGGAAGGTGGTGGACGTGGAGGACTATACAAGTTCGAATCCAATATATCCTTCTATGAACGAAAGCAAGGGCTTTTTAGATCACAAAGATTGGAAACCAAAAATGGCTGAAGGTTTGAGATCCATGCGGCTTTCTGGTGTGAACTATGGAACCTCCATTCCACAATTATCATCTGGTGTATTACCTGCTCAGGCATTCAATCAAGTTAAAGAGGAAGCTGAATGCCACAAAGAAGTCATTGACCTTGAGTGCGGTGTCCAACCTGAGCCTGGGTAAAATATCAGACAAGTTTTGTTTAATACTTACCTAAAGCGGCATGTTTGCTAGAGGTAGTTTTAACTACAGGAACTAGCATGTCATGTGAAATTTGGATTGAAATACTGCAGAATGTAAGATTTATATTATACAGATCTTTCAGGAAACTTAAAAACTGTCATGTGCAGGTATTGTGAGGTGTCGTCGGTGACCAACTGTGATGAAGATCCAGAAACATCTTTTGTTAAGGAAACCTCTGGTATGATCAATAGTATTTCTGCAGCCAGTCCATGTTCTTGCTCGAAGAATGAAAGCTCTAGCCCAGCAACAGGTCTGAGATCTCCGAGGTCTCCTGATCAATTCTTAAAGCAGCATATATCTACTGGAATTTTCAGAAGATCTCCTCTTGAAGCAGAGTCACCTTTGAACATGAGTGTTAATTCCCATGCTTTGAAGAGAAGAAAGTTTACTAGCTCTCCAGTCATTGACCTCGAAGAAGAAAACAGTAATGCCCCTAGTACTAAACCCAATGATCATACGAGTTTCACAAGAAGAATTGAATATGGGTTTGGGAGTACCGAACCAAGATCCCAAAACGACAATATATATGCTTTTCCGGAAATAAATCAGAGAGTGATGAGGATATCTTGTTCACTCTGCAGAAGTTCTTTAGGTCAACCTGAGAACCAATCATATCTCAAATGCTTGTTGACTTCGTCGTCCAAGACATATTTGCTGTCTCTTCTGAAAGAAATATTAGGAAGTGGTTCTGCAGAAATGCCAACAAGTGTTTCAGTTGTCATGACAGATTGCTCATTGGTTAATCAGAGACTCTGCAGAAGTTTTGAAAGCTCAAAAGGTCAGGGTATTTGGTGTGAGCAAGATGGATGTGTTTTCAATACTATCTTTTGCCCTTTCTGCAGTATCTCAAATACATGTCTCGGAGTGCAAGTCATGGCTACTGATCCATCAAATGTCCAGTTTCTAAGCAAAGTAAGCTGGCTTTAGTGGTGATTCTTCAGAGTGCGAAGTATCTCTCATTTATGATTTGGTTCATTGTCATGAGCTCTGCTAATATCAAGATGTATGTATTTCCTTGTTGGCAGATTTTGTTCTTTGCTGATCAAGTAGATGTCACAGAAGATGCTGCAAGCAAGGAAACAGCGTTAAAGCATAAGGTATTCTTGCATGCCATACCGCTATATAGGAGAAGCAATTTGATGTTTCAGTTGGGAATAAATGGAGATACAATTTTGAAATTGAACTAAGATGATTTTAATGCTTTTAGGACAAAAGCTTGACAGGAAATTCCACAAGCGTAGCATCTAATATGATGCGTCTAAATATAGTTTTGGATCAATTTCCTTGTAGGAATAAACAACAATCTTTCTATTGTTGTTGTAGGAATCTCTTGATGTCACTAATACAGCTGTGGACAAGAGTGACGTGTTGAAGTCAATAGAGAGATTTGCATACTCCCCAAAGCAGCAGCAAGATTCAGGAGGCTGGAGGACTACAAAATCAAAGGTCTATAAAGACAATAACACACATTCCGGTTTCAAACTCTGTGTACTGGTAGTCTAGTTTCCTAACCTCAATCTTAATTATCTTCATCTGTGCAGTTGAGACTACCAAAACGCAGTTTGCCAACAAGCAAGAAGTCCTAGAAAAGGGGTGTTTTCATGCATCAACAAGCTGAACCGGTCTGGTTCATAATGAGGGGGTATACAAGACAGCCAAACCGGCATCAAGTTGTCGTGAACCAAGGAACTTTGCTCCTTTGGTTGAAGAAAGATTTTGGCTTTTGGATCTGAAAACATGACCAGCTTTGTCCGGAACTTGAACGTGTGTTCATGTCGTGGCGATCCCTCAGCTCATGGTGAATTGGTCATAGTAAGACCAAAAATATAACAATTTAAAATTTCCGTCAATCGAATTTTTTTACGGAGTGAGTTTTTTTTTTTTTTTTTTTAACGTATAAATTTTTATTAATTTAAGAAAGATACAAAGTCATTGTGTAAAGCATTAGTGATTACATGGGTACATA
This sequence comes from Eutrema heterophyllum, assembly GCA_002933915.1. Lineage (NCBI taxonomy): Eukaryota > Viridiplantae > Streptophyta > Magnoliopsida > Brassicales > Brassicaceae > Eutrema > Eutrema heterophyllum. The sequence goes on along the minus strand of PKMM01049360.1, from coordinate 82,849 downwards.
ACTATGAAAATAGAAATCTCTGTTAAATGGAATAGACTGTTTCGCTAGTAAGTCTGCTGGTTTGTTGAGATTTCGATTAGCCCACATAAAACGAACCTCCTTGAATCTACTTTGCCATTGTCTTGCTTCTTTTATCCAATTATAGATTCCAAAAAACTGTTTCGTACCTTGCATCAGTGCTGTTTCGTACGGAGTGAGTTATTGGTAGCAAAAATAAAGGAGCTTGAAAATAATTTTTTTTTCTCGAATGCATTTTCAAAGGGACAAGAGTTTACACCTAGAATATACAGCGTCGAATGTGTATAAGGTGTCGCTTACTGCGATAATTAGATTGTCTCCATATTTGCATAACCTGGAGGCTCTGTAGATCCCGCACCAAATCGTAGAAAACAGCACGCAGTGTAAACTAAAAACTAAATCGTAGAAAGTCGCTTGTTCTGTTCCTAATTCTCCGTATAGTTTAACCACACACAAGGCAGTATCTCATCCGTCACATTCCAGGTAATTACAACCAATCTATATATGTTAATCCTATAGAATACCGGGAGGAGTTAAACCGAACTAAACCGGAGTGGTGAAAATTTGCAGGAGTATGGAGTGGAATTGAAGCTTGATAAGAATGTATAGAGAGGGAAAATATATTGGGAGAGTGCTGAAGCTTGATTCGATCAGGAATGGATACATTGATGGAGTCGTAGAGGTTCTTCAAAACCGTACGTAACGTTGCTTTTCTTCGATTAAATCTTCCAATTTGCTTTTCTTAGCTTAATTACACACAATTTGGGAGTAACGTTGCAAATGACAAAATGGGTCGATAGACTGATATACGTACGGCCGTGGTTACTAATACTCACAAACATAACATAAAAGTAAAAGTCAGCATGAAGAAGTCAAGGAAACATACAAGTCAAATGTAACAACATAGAAGTCAACCTAAGGATAAACTACTTATTTGGTTTTGATGAGTGAGCGGCGTTCTTTCACCACTTTCTCAGTAGGAAAAGGGCAACGGTAGCGCAGCCTCGTCGTGAATGCACCATGATTTGGTAGACCTGGTGGATCTGCGCAGTGTCAAGAACCATTTTATCTGTAAGAAGCGGAAAAAAACAAACATTCTTTTTTACTCAGGCAAATCATGGTCTACCTGAAATAAATCTTAATCGAGTTTGTTAAATGTCTTTTCTCAGTTAAAATTGAGTCCACTGGATCACTGCCTCCGGATGTTCTCTTCAATGAAGCTTTGAAGATATTGGAAGATAAATGTGAACGTGTAATCGCTCATCTCTCCTGAAAAGAGTCTGATTGGTTTAGCTCTCCGATTTAGTTCAATTTTGTGTTTTGTACCAAAGTTTCTCCTTATTAATACGAAGAACGTTGAAATTATTAAATTAACTTATAGTTTTGGTTCAATTTGGATTTTAATTATCTCGAGCTGAAACAAAAATTAATAGCTGAACTGCTGAACCAAGTAATTAACGGAGACCCGGTCTGGTTATCGTCAAATGGAGACTCCTCTCTCCGTCTTCATCCATTAAAAGAGCCCTAATCAGTTCCAAAATAAATGGGGATTTTCTGAAATCGATTGAAGAAGAAAGAAAAAAGATTGTAGCTTTGGATCATCAACCACACCATTTGGCAACGCACACGATGTTCTTCGTCCTCCTCTGCTCGTTTTGTTTGGAAGGAGGAGGATGAATCGCTCAGGTTAAAAGTAGTTGCTGAGCTTTAATAAGTATTAATAAAAAGTGAAATGGAACAGCTTAATACAAAAAGCACCAGTGGTCTAGTGGTAGAATAGTACCCTGCCACGGTACAGACCCGGGTTCGATTCCCGGCTGGTGCAAGTTGACTGAGCTGTGATGAATTTGGCTTTAGCGTTGGTTGGGCCCTACGCACTCTTCTGATCTATGTGATCTGATACGGCCTCGTGACTGAGCTTTGATTTTTTTTCATCAATGGATCCGAACAGAACAAAAAGCTAAAACTGGCTTTGGAGGAAAATAAATATGCTCGCGTGTCAATCGAGGATAGAGGATAGACCATTAATAGTTTCTCTTTTTCCTCCACGGTGGTATCTCTTCTTCTCCTTCGCTCGTAAGCCTCATTCCTCAATCCTTTTTCACTTATTTCTTTCATATATTTCTTTATTCTTTTAAAAGTGACGAAGCTGCTTCAATGCTTCTAAATATTTGTTAACTTAACATCTTATTATATGTTCTATGGGCGATGCGTATCAGAGATTTACACATTTCAGAAGTGATCATTGCTATGGATTGTTGTTCTGTCTTTGAAACTTTCTCTAAACCGATGGAATGGCCAAAATTTAGAGTTTTCACATAGCAAATTCGGTCCATTGAGCAAAGCTTTGATAGTTGCTCCTTTGAACTAGAATCAATCAAATCCAATCGTGTGGCCAGAGAAATTGCAAACAGTGTTACACGGGAGGGGCGCTTTAATTATTACCTTGCATTAGGCGGTCCAGCTTGGATGCACGAGATCGTAAGGAGAGACACTTTAGTTAACATCTAGATGTTCTTAGTATTAGAACTTGATGCTATGTTATCCAGTATTTTCGCCTCTTGGCAATGTTTCTATTCTCGTTTGTGTAATATGTTTTTACTTGTTATTGTGCTATGTTCTTAGCTCATTAATAAAACCTAGACGTTTTAAGAAAAAAAAATCTTATTATATTAATTTATTTATTGAGTAGCATTTGTTTATTAATCATTAACTTAAGGGACAATACCGATGCATCTGTAATAGGGCTGGGCATTCAGGTATTCGAGTCGGTTCTGGGTCTTTCGGGTAAAAGATTTTTGGACCCATTTAGGATGTAGGGTTTTGGGTCGGTTTCGGTTTGGTTTCAATCGGTTCTGGGTCGGTTCGGTTACGAGATTCAAGAACCGGTAAAAACCCGAAAAAATTTGGATCTACATCGGTTAATATATCCGAAAACCCGAAAAACTAAAAAAATATATCTGTAAAACCAAAAATATACCCGAGATACCCTAAAAATTAACTAATATTTATGGGTATATAATAATATTTCGGATATTTTGGGTGCCCGATCGGTTCTCGGTTCGGTTCCGATTCTTCGGGTATAAGAGTTAAATATCCATCGGGTATTTTTATAGATTTCAGTTCGGATTAGGTACCTCCTAATCGGTTCGGTTATTCGGTTCCGAGTATTTTGCCCATGCCTAATCTGTAACACTAAAAAGAGAAAAAAATAAAAAATGATGCATTCATGAGATCACAAGAAGGTGTTATTCACAATTTTCTTACAAAATCAGCAAACTCTAAATATGTGAGAATTGATAATGAGTTTGATGATCAAATAGGGATGAGGATGAACAAAATGACATATTTATTAATAAAAAGATGAAAATGTTGACCTAGAAGAGGATGACAATCTTAACATAGAAAAGGATGAGAATATCAATGAAGAAGATGATGAAAATGTGAATGAGCAAGAGAATAGTAGGAATAAAGATGCCAACAATTTATTGAAAAAGCCCCTATTTTTAAACTTGCCTTAAGCCCCTATTTTTAAACTTGCCTTAAGCCCCTGAGCAAGACACTGCATGTAAATTCCGATCTAGTAAAAATAGATCCATTAAAAGTACATGTAAATTCCGGTCTAGTAAAAACAGACACCCATTAAGTGAAGAGTAAAAGGTCAGAGAAGTGAAAGACAAAAGAGAAGTGAAGCAACAAGCTAAAAGACACGCCGTAATTTGTGTTTATGTCATGGCGATCCCTCAGCTCAGGGTGAATTGGTCATATTTTTGAAACTTTTTTATAATGAAAGATATGTTTTTAAAAAGGTGTTGCTTAATACTATGAAAGCGGAGAGAAGAGACGATTGACAAATCATGGATAAATCAAGTGTTTCCTCCTTGAAATCACACTTGAATTATAGAGGAGAAATGGTTTTGTAAATGGCGATTTGCTTCCGAATTGGGCTTTGATAAGCCCACTTCTGTCCATCGTCAAGGATGCGAAAACTGTTGCCGTTCTTTCTTAACAGATCAGAAGTCCTTTTTGAGATCTAAGCTTGCCAGTGAAGCTAAATTTTTCCCGCCCTTTATTTTTCAACAAGGCAAAATCCTCGAAGCTTTGGAGATTCGCCTACTTCTTCTTTTTATTCTGTCAGCGACTCCGACGGATCTCGACGAAGATATGGTTTCCAAAACCAGCAAATCGGATCCGAATCACGAAGAGAAACAAACCCCAAACTCCGAAAACCCTAAAAATGTCTACCAAATCGGAGGCCTTCAAGTGGAATTCCCTTATCAGCCGTACGGCACACAGCTCGCGTTCATGAGCCGGGTCATTTCTACGCTTGACCGTTCCCAGAGAGACGGTCACTGCCACGCGCTGCTCGAGTCGCCCACCGGTACGGGCAAATCTCTGTCCTTGCTCTGCTCGGTTCTCGCTTGGCAACAGAGCTATAAAAAGCGGTTTCCAAAAGGAAACTTGTCTCGTCGGAATCATGGAAGTGATACGCAACCCTCAGGTTCGTGTAATGAAATTGTATCTATATATACAATTAGGTTTAGACAGGGAAGTATTTAATTTTTCAATTTCGTGGTTATGTCTGAACAGATACTCCTTTACCTAGCATTGTGGAGCCAGATGATGAACCTATAGTTCCTACCATATTCTTTGCTTCGTAAGCATTATTAATTTGGAAAAAGTTGTGAATAAAGTTATGATTTTTTTTCTTTTTCTTATTGTTATTGATTGTTTGTTTTTTGGTTTCTTAGACGAACTCATGCTCAGATCACTCAAGTCATTCGTGAGTATCGGAAAACTGGTTACAGAGTTCCCATGGCTGTATTGGTATGTCAAAACTTGATATTGCTCTCTTTTGAGGAACTTGTTTTGTTTATGGTTTAATCAAAGATAATATCTTTTTTTTTTTTTTTTTTCCTTCGTGTGTCCATCTTCATTGTGTTAGGGTTCACGGAAACGTTACTGCACCAATCCTCATGTACGGGGGAAAGAGAATGTAGACGAAAAATGGTAAATTTTCATCCACATTCATATACAATCTCATTGTCCTTTCCAGCTACGGCATAACCTCTATACTAATAACATCTATTCTTTTTCTAGTCGGTTGCTCCTAAAAGATAAGAAAAAGAAAAACACAAAATGTCCTGAGTTCAAGTGAGTTTTTCCTGACAATCTACGTTTCTTTGTTTTTCCTGATAATCTATATATATGTTTCTTTGTTTTTCAAATCATGTAATTGTTTTCCTTATTTTCCAGAGGCGTCGATGATGTCTTAGCATCACTTAAACAAAAAAGTCAAGATGGGGTTCATGATATTGAAGATCTTGTAAAAATTGGAGAAGATGTTAGAGGTTAGATTTGGTTTAATTTTATTTTTTTACTTTTAATCGATTGTACTTCTCAGTTTCTTGATCTCTACTAATTTTCTTTTAGGCTGTCCATATTTTGCTTCATGGAGAATGTTGGAGGTCGCACAATTAGTTTTTTGCCCTTATTCCTATATAATTGATCCTGTCATTCGAGGAGGAGTAAATCTGCGAGGATCGATTATAATCTTTGACGAAGCACAGTAAGCTTCAGAACCTTCTTAGTTTTAATATATTTGCAAATTTGCTGTTAAGAAACATAAGTTTGCAAATTTCTTGTGATGTTAGATGGTTAAGGCCGTCTGCTAAATACTTTCACTGTCTACAGCAATATGGAAGACATTGCTCGTGAAGCCGGAAGCATTAACTTGGAAGAAGCGACTCTTTTCAGTATGTACTACTCAAACAATCACTGCAGCTATATTAATGGTTTTGTTCACTGACATTTACTTTACTACCGTGGCTGACTGTTATGCAGAATTGCGGAATGAACTAGAACAGATGAGTGTGGAGGATCCAGAGACATATCAACCCGTGTGTGACTTAGTAAAGGTAAGTCACTATCTGAAAGATAATATTCAGAGGCATCTTTGCTGATTACTTTTTAATATTGAGTGTTCTATGTATCTAGCGATTGATAAACTGGATTGGAAGAAAAAAGGATTCGCTAGCCAAACGTGATCCTGAGCACTTTTTCTCTAGGTAAATTGAGACTTTTATTCCGATCGTCTACTTTACTTAAGAATTGAAAAAGGGTTCGAACTATATATATATTCTCCATGAGAACTGGTCTTGTTTGGACAACTCTTGACTGCTGAATACATTGTTACTCTACGCAGCATTAGTGACTGAAACCGTCTTTGTAAAATAGTAGTCAAGCATCTTTAATTTTAGATCCTCAATGAAATGATAGAGGTTACATTCTTCTTGGTTTTCTTCATAGTTTGACTGTGACAACAGCATTCAAGCAATTTTCTAAACAGTATCCATGTGAGTTTGAGTGAAAATACTCTTGCCAATGGGACTCTTGCATGCTCCCCTGAAATGCAACTTTAAGGTTTAAGTTTGGATCTAATTTTTGGTCATTCAGAGAACCTATTTGTCTTCTCAACATTCAGAGAACCTGATATATCTATATATTTTTTTCGTTGCAAATGTAATTTGTAGGAGGCAAACTGATTTATATGCATTACTCTTCATAAAACTTTTTGCTATTTATCATGTGATAGCTGGACTGGAGACAAAGCTTTAAGAGAGCTCGAGGAATCTAATATCACTCGAGGATGCTTGGGATGCTTAGATAAGGTAAGTCATTTCTTTTATGCTATATGGCTAGGCCCGGAGGCCTCTATACGAAGCTTGAATGTGACATTGTGCTTACTGGTTAAGGCGATCACAAAATCAGAAGAAACAGAAATAGAACCAGATAAGCCTTATTTGAGTGGGATATCTGTCTCGACACTAAAAGGTTTTTTTGCCTCTGGCTAACTTTATTAAGCATTGATCTATCTGTAACATAATATTGAGGATGAGAGCTTATTGCACAATTTTCATGCAGAGTTGTTCACTACACTTACATACTTCTTTTCGAGAAATGGAAGTCACATCCTAGATTACGAACTGGGTTTACAACGATCTATTAAAAGAGGTACAAGTGATTTTTTTTATAGACCTATATAGCCGAATGTGTGAAAGCTTTACAGTGTTCATCGTTGCTCTGCTGGGATGCAGGAGATTCTTCTGGTAAATGGACGCATACATTCAGTTTGTGGTGCATGAATCCGGCTGTTGTTTTCAAAGACTTAGCTGATCTTTCTTTATCCATCATTTTAACATCTGGGTAAGCAGTATCCTATTGCTTCTGCAAAGAATTATGTCATCCTTTTGTTACCTCACTATATAAGGTCTTGTTAAAAACCACAATGTCATATCAATTTACAATGATCATACTTATATTCTATTAGTTTAGTTTTACCACACTTTTGGTTGCAGTCCTATTGTACTTCAACATTATAAATGCGCATAGCATTCTACTCTTCCCTTTAGCCCATTATACATGGCTAGTGGTTTGCTAAAAAAAAATTTTTGTTTCTTGAGACATCTCTTTCAGTAATGATTAAGTTTGTGTTTCTTGGTTGTGAAATATAGGACTTTGTCACCGATGAATTCTTTCTCATCTGAACTTGGGATGCAGTTCGGCACTTGTTTAGAGGCTCCGCATGTGATTGATGCTAATCTTCAGGTTCTTACATAAACCTCTCCACTTAGCAACAGTTTCCAGAACTGAATGTATGATTTTTAACAGCCTCTTTGTTGCAGGTGTGGGCTGGTGCACTCTCTTATGGTCCTGGTAATTTTCCTCTAAATGCAAGTTATAAAACAGCTGATACATATTCATTTCAGGTACTGGTTCAAGCTCTTTTTGCCTATAACCGTGTTCTTCTTGTACTGTGATGCAATATTTTTGCGTGTTGTTAAACGCAATGCTCTACTTTGCTTTAAAGGATACTCTAGGGAAATCGTTGGAAGAACTCTGCACTATTGTACCAGATGGCTCTCTCATATTCTTTCCAAGCTATAAGCTGATGGAAAAACTCAGCACGCGTTGGCGTGAAACTGGACAATGGTCTCGGCTCTGCCTGAAAAAGGAGATTTTTATTGGTGAGTAACATCTATCTTATGTGATCATGTAAAAACTGTTGCTACAAATCCTATAGTGATGCATTTTTTTATTTCTTGCCGGGCAAATAACTGTCCTTGGTTGCAGAACCAAGAGGAGAAGCCAAGGATGAATTCGATTCTGTTCTGAAGGGATATTATGATTGTATAAGCGGAAAGAACAGATTGGTTGGAAGAAATAGAAGAGTTAATAAAGCTCAAAATGATTCCAAGAAAGGAGCTGCATTTCTTGCAGTATGTAGAGGAAAGGTTTGTTTTTTCCTTTTTCTTGGTTTCTATAATTGATGTTCATTTAAAGGGAGCAATCCGATCTCAATATTTTGAAAAAAAACTGAGATTTCAGTTTAAATTCTACCTGTTTCTCACAGGTTTCAGAAGGTCTTGATTTTACTGATGACAATGCCAGGGCAGTGGTATCCTTTTCTGCAATATAAGCTTTAGGATGTTATTGATAAATAGGGTTTATATTGCTCAAACTGGCTTATGAGTGGGCTGTTTAACCTTGATGATTACAAACAGATAATTGTTGGCATTCCATTTCCAAACTTGTAAGAATTTCAATTCCCTTTTTAAAATCTTTCAGCTTCGTTCCAAATCTTCTTGAGGGGAACAGTTTTCTTACGAATCATTGTCTTGCCAGGCATGATATTCTAGTCGAACTAAAGAGAAAATACAATGATACACACAAATCATCTAAAAACCTTCTTGGAGGGAGTGAGTGGTATTGCCAACAAGCCTATCGTGCTTTAAACCAAGCAGCAGGTGCGATGTGATGATAACTTGCATTCTGTCACTTGGTTCATGTCAATATTAATACTGTCATGGTGTTTTTATTTTACAGGGCGATGTATCCGGCATAGGTTTGATTATGGTGCCATCATATTTTTAGGTAATAACTGTATATGTAGATTGTCACTGCTCAACTCTATTAAAACGTTTTGGTTTTCAATTCAGTTTATGATAGCTCTGAGGTTTCCTTGTTTTGATGTTCCAGATGAGCGATACAGACAACCAAGGAACAGAGTGTCTATTTCAAAGTGGCTAAGGCAATCTATCAAACTGTATGATAACTTTGAAGAATCTATGGAAGGGTTAAGATCTTTTTTCAACAGTGTCAAGGTTCTAACCATCTCATTCCCTTTCGTGAAACTTTGTTACATAAATCACTAAAGTTCTTTGAGAATTGCCTGCAGGAGCGAGTTGACAGTAAGATGGTAGAGTCCCAGGAAAACCAAAGCAAAGAATGCAAAAGGAAGGAAAATCAGATTCAGAACAAATCTAGTCATGTGGAACCAAAAGTACATTCTAAAAGCAAACAATTTGTTTTCTCTGTTTTGTGGTGTTTTCTCATGAATTCATTTTTGTTATTCATCATGAATTTGAGTGCAGGATATGGCAGGTAGGAAGGTGGTGGACGTGGAAGACTATACAAGTCCGAATCCAAAAAATTATTATACGAACGAAAGCAAGGCCTTCTTGGATCACAAAGACAGGAAACCAAAAATAGCTGAGGGTTCGAGATCCATGCGGCTTTCTGGTGTGAACTATGGAGCCTCCATTTCACAGTTATCATCTCCATTCATTCAAGTTAAAGAGGAATCTAAATTCTACAAAGAAGTCATTGACCTTGAGTGCGGTGTCAAACCTGAGCCTGGGTAAAAATACTTACCGGGAACATATAAGATTCAAACACTGAATTAAAATACTGCAGAATGTAAGATTATATTATACAGATCTTTTAACAAACTTAAAAACTGTCATATGAAGGTATTGTGAGGTGTCGTCGGTGACCAACTGTGATGAAGATCCAGAAACATCTTCTGTGAAGGAAACCTCTGGTATGAGCAAAGGTACTTCTGCAGCCAGTCCATGTTCTTGCTCGAAGAATGAAAGCTCTAACCCAGCAACAGGTCTGAGGTCTCCTGATCAGTTCTTGAAGCGGCATATATCTACTGCAAATTTCAGAAGATCTCCTCTTGGAGCTGAATCGTCTGTAATAGTAACTCCAGAGAGATACTCCATTGGTGATAGCCGTGATTCGACTCTAGAAGCAGAGTCACCTTTGAACAAAAGTGTTAATTCCCATGCTTTGAAGAGAAGAAAGTTTACTAGCTCTCCAGTCATTGACCTTGAAGAAGAAGACAGTAATGCTCCTAGTACTAGACCCGCGGATCACACGAGTTTCACAAGAAGAATCGAATTTGGGTTTGGGAGTACTGAATCAAGATCCCAAAACGACAATATATATGCTTTCCCAGAAATGGATCAGAGAGTGATGAGGATCTCTTGTTCACTCTGCAGAAGCCCTTTAGGTCACCCTGAGAGCCACTCATATCTTAGTTGCTCGTTGACCTCGTTGTCCAAAACGTATTTGCTGTCTCTTCTGAAAGAAACATTAGGAACAGGTTCTGCAGAAATGCCAACAAGTGTCTCAGTTGTTATGACATATTGCTCATTAGTTAATCAGAGACTCTGCAGAAGTTCTGAAGGCTCAAAAGGTATTTGGTGCGAGCAAGATGGATGTGTTTTCAATACTATCTTTTGCCCTTTCTGCAGTATCCCAAACACGTGCCTCGGAGTGCAAGTCATGGCTACTGATTCATCAAATGTCCAGTTTCTGAGAAAAGTAAGCTGACTTTAGTGTTGATCTGATTTTTCAGAGTGCGCAGTATCTCTCATTTGTGATTTTTTCATTGTCATGAGCTCTGCTAATATCAAGATGTATATATATATACTTGTTGGCAGATTTTGTTCTTTGCTCATCAAGTAGATGTCACAGAAGATGCTGCAAGCAAGGAAACGGCGTCAAAGCAAAAGGTATTCTTGCACGTCATACCGTTAAATATGAGAAGCAATTTGAGGTTTCAGTTTGGAATAAATGGAGATGCAAACAAGATTTTGAAATTTATAGAACTACAAAAACTTAATTAAGGTCTATAAAGGCAATAACACGCATTCCGGTTTAACTCTGTTTACTGGTAGTCTAGTTTCCTAACCTCAATCTTAATTATCTTCTTCATCTGTGCAGTTGAGAGTACCAAAACGCAATTTGCCAACACGCAAAAATGCCTAGTAGAAGGATGATTTGGTGCATCAACAAGCTGAACCGGTCTGATTTATAATGAGGGATGGTCAAGGCAGCGAAACCTGCATCAAGTTGTCGTAAACCAAATTAAACCAAGGAGTGGTTGAAGAACGATTTTGGCTTTTGCATCTGGACATGGCCAGCTCATGGTGAATTGGTCATATATACATACATAATTTATTGGATTAGATGTTTATTTTTTTCCCATCGTTATGGATACAAGTTTTTCCATTTGACCTGAATAAAAATAATATGAGTATAGTCTTTAAAAACACTAATAACAAACATTTATAATATCTAGAGAGAATTGTATAATAACAAAAAATATGAGTATAGTCTAAATATACACACTGACGCATATAAATCTTTGTTTTATTGCTTGCCGTTTACACCACTCCCATTTGCTTAAAAAGCCCATTTTGTGGACTTTAGGCCCATTAAGGTTTTAATATACAAACCTCTTCCGATGCTAAAAGTCAAATTGGGAGTTGCGAAACACAAAATCTACCATCCATAGACTTGTCTCACACACACACGATTATATCCTCATATTGAGACAACCAAATATTGCTTTAGTTTAGTGAAAACAGAGAGAAGAGAATAGAGTTTTTCATCATACGAATTTGGCTCTCAAGAAACTTCCCCCACTCAACAAATGCTCAATCCCTGAAACCACGCAAAAAAAAAAAAAAAATTCACCATAGATTTTCATCTCTGTATTATATATATAATCATATATACTCTAGGCTTAAGAAACCAAACCGAACCAAATTAAGATTCATCAATCTGAAATAAATCAAAACCCAACAACTTTTGTAATCCAAAGCCGAACCAAATGTAAAGCAAACCAAAAACTTTCAAACTTTCAACTGTATTGTAAGATATTACCTAAATCAGGACTCGGGAAGAGCATATGGTCGTAAGACTCAAACTCTCCAGAATCTCCACAACTCCTCCTCTCCTCATCCTCAGTCGTCACCGCCGCATCATCGGCCTGACCAGCCATGGTCGTCGTTTGAGGCTGCTTTCGTTTGGACCGAGCTCGTCGGTTTTGAAACCAATTGTAGACATTTTTCTCCGTGATCTGTCCATGTTCAGACAGCTCTGTCGCGATCTCTCTAACTCTCCGTGGATTTGGTGTTCCGCTTCCTTCCTTGTAAATGCTCTCAAGAATCCGAAGCTGCGTCGATGTCGGAGTCCATCGATGCCGAGTTGATATTCTATGACCGCTTGACGATGCCACCATCTGATCAAAGTTTCCGACTCCGATTGGATTCATTCCTGTTGTGTTTTCTCAAATCATTATCAGAAAAAAATCTACTTACGTGAGCCTTAAGTTTCTTCGTGGTATAAATATGTATTACCCTAACCGCAACCGCCACCGCCACCACCACTACCGTTTGTAAACCTAATCTAAATTGATCATCGATGTCTAATTAGTGTGTACGTAGCTAGACGGTTTATTAACGCCTAAAGGACATGATGAACCTTGAGTCAAGGTTATGCAGCGAACGTTGAGAAAAGCGTTCAAAGTTCGTCTGTCATATACGTATTCCAACCGCAAACGCAGTTTACTTTCACTTTCTTAAACAAAACTAGCATCTCAGTAAGTTTGGTCACAAAGGATGCATCTCAAAACGTTGCGTTTAACCACACGTCTTTTACTATTACTAAGTGATTGTTTGTAAATCAGAAGAAACACAAATATATATATATATATAGAGAGAGAGAGTTTGTAACCTGTTGAGAGAGGATGGAAAGAAGAGAGAGAATGGTGGAGGAGACGGAGCTGGTCAGAAATAACGGCGTAAATGGCGATCTGCTTACGTAAAGTCTCCATTTGCTCCTCCGTCATAGCGCTACCATCATACGCACCGTATTGGCTCTCTCTCTCCATCTCTTTCACCACTATATATTGCTTTCTCCTCTTGCTTTTCACCACACGAAGAAGACAATATATGAGAATGAATGTGAATGATTAATAATATTCTTTTTTTTTTTTTTATCTAAGATAAAATCTTTTAATTTATTTATTACCATCAAAAGTAAACACCTTTGTTTTTTTTTTGGAAAGATCTCTTGACTAAAGATCAATTTGTTCGATTTGATTTTTCTCAATTACCAGCTTAATATGGGTTATTCCGGGATATAATTGGATTATAAATTTATAATTGATAATATATTCAATACTAATTCTGTGATATCATATAACCATCCGATTCTATGTACACTTATTTGTTAGATGATAAAATGTTGAAAACAAAAGTTAAAAACTAAGATCATAATCACTAGGATCGGTTTTGGTCAGCTGTGTAATTCACTGATTAGTGTTAGAGTTATACAGGTCAATATATCAACCATATTTTTTTTTGGTTAAAAAAGATCTTACGGTTTGTAACGATTATTGTTGTCACGCATAACAGCAGAAAATAACAAGTTTATCCACACAAAAAAAATATATAAATAAAGATGTGATTGTCAATGTGCATGGCACTAGCCACTATGTGCCCGCGCATGGCACACGAAGTATTTACCTTCTCGCGGGGCCCATGGAGAATTCATTATTCCAATATTGCTCTACCAAATCACTCTTTGCTACGCTCCCACAAAATAACCTTTGTTGTTGTGTCAGAGACACTGTGTCTGTGTGTGTATACTCTAAACTCTATGTTCCACGTACTTGCTTTGTTTTCCTTTTATTTTATTCAACTTATTCTACTCATCCTCCAGTTTGAGATAGACCAATATAGGAGTGGACATCTTTTTCATTCAGTTATTCGGTTTAGTTTGGTTCAAACTTCAAAAGTTCTGAGCTTTAAAAAAATAGATCTTATTTTGAAGTAACTATTATTTTGGTTCAATTCGGGTTGTTTAGGATTGGATTTAAACCAAAACTTATAACCAAAAAACAATAAATCAACTATTTTAAACTAATACTATACATTTTTAGTATATTTAAATGTATTTTTTTTTAGTAAATATTAGATTTTAATGAATTCTGATTAAACGGTCTTGTTCCATATTGATAACATTAATTAACACTAAAAAGTTGAAAACCTCATTTACTCAAAATCCTACGTACGTCTAATGACTTGAGAATCAAGTAACCAATGCAGGTGATACGAAATGAAAAATCACATGCAATCTTTATTTTATTCTTTGTCGGTAACCCACTTTTACCTTTCCTTACGAGAGCCTAGTGGGCCTCCGACCCATTAAGATTTTAATATAGAAATCTATTCAAGTCCATTAAATTTTCAGTGTGTGTGTTTTTCACATCATTTTTTCTTCTAATCCTGTAGCAGATGTGAGCAAATCAATTTGTGAAACACAATATCTACAATAAAAGATAAAAGACTTGTTAAAGTCACACAATAATGTCTTTTTAATTGAGACAACTAAACATTGCTTAGTTTTATGGAAAGAGAGAGAAGGGAAAAGAAGAGAAGAGATTAGAGATCTTCATATATATATTTTTTATATGTTAAAGATCTGCATCATTTCTTTTATGCCAGTCTATATACGAATTTAGCTCTCCAGAAATTTCCCCTCTACTCAACAAATGCTCAATCCCTGAAACCACAAAAACACAAAAATCCAACCACATTTCATGATATACTGGTAGAAATTTGTTCTATACCAAACCAAAGAAAACGAAATGCATTAAGTTTGGATTAAAAAGTTGTATTAAATATACTAAGAGTATATTCATTAATTTTATTTTAAAATTATATGTTTTGAACCAATTCCAAACCGAAAAAAACCCGAATTGAATCCAAGCCAAAAAAAAAAAAAACAAATCGAACCGACCGAACATAAAAACCAAATGCATAGGGCCTACCGCCTAAACTAGTCATATGGAAAAAACGCTAAAATTATCATAAAACAAAAAAAAAACAATTTACCTAAATCAGGACTCGGGAAGAGTATATGCTTATAAGACTCAAATCCTCCAGAATCTCCACAAGTCCTCCTCTCCTCCGTCGTCACCGCCGCATCTTCGGTCGGACCAGTCATTGTCGTCGTCTGAGGTTGCTTTCGTTTGGACCGAGCCCGCCGATTCTGAAACCAATTGTAAACATTCGTCTCCGTGATCTGTCCGTGTTCA
Source organism: Eutrema heterophyllum (assembly GCA_002933915.1). Lineage (NCBI taxonomy): Eukaryota > Viridiplantae > Streptophyta > Magnoliopsida > Brassicales > Brassicaceae > Eutrema > Eutrema heterophyllum. The sequence continues at coordinate 67,593 of PKMM01049360.1, read as the reverse complement.
GACAGTTCCGTCGCGATCTCTCTAATCCTCCGTCGATTGGGTGTTCCGCTTCCTTCCTCGTAAAGGCTCTCAAGAATCTGAAGCTGCGTCGATGTCGGAGTCCATCGATGCCGAGTCGATATCCTATGAGCGCTTGATGATGCCACCATCGGATCAAAGTATCCACCGCTAATTGGATTTGTTCCTATACGTGAGCCATAAGTTTCTTCCAAGTAATATCCTAACCGCAAAGTGATTATACTGAAATCGGATTTAAGATTATAGAAAAATAAGGTAATAATACTTGTTATTTGATCATTAAATAATTGATATTTTTTGAGCAATTAATAATCGATGTCAAACCCGTAGCTAAACTATCTTGTAAAAACATTTTTGAACCTTGATTCAAGGTTATGCAGCTAACATTGAGAAAAGCGTTTGTGTTCGTGTGTTGTATACCAAACGCAAACGAAAGTTTACACTCTCTTACACTAAAGTAGGAGCTCAATGATTCAGGTGTGTGATTGGAGAAAACGTTTGCAGCTCAATTAAACCACCGTTTACAAAGAAGCTCATATGGTCTTATGGAAAAATCGAAGACATGTAAAGTGTATATATCAGAAGAACACACAACTATACACACTATATATGTATGTGTGTTTATATAGAGGGAGAGAGAAGTGTACCTGATGAGAAAGAAGAGAGAGAATTGTGGAGGAAAACGAGCTGTTCACAAATGACGGCGTAAATAGCGATCTGCTTACGGAGAATCTCCATTTGCTCTTCCGTCATAACTCTTCCATCATACGCACCGTTTTGGCTCCCTCTCTCCATCTCCTTCACCATTTTGCTTTCTCCTCTTGTTTTTTTACCATATGTAGAAGACAATATGAGAAAGTGAATGGTTTATATATCTTTTATTTTTTTAATGAATTAAAGGATCTTTAGTTTATTTGTTACCGTTATATTAAACACTTTTTGGGAAAGATCTCTTGACTAATGATCAATTGGCCTGATTTTATTGGTTTTTAATTTAACTTACGGGTACATTATGGGCATAACTAGGTTCGGTGTTGGTCAACCGTGTTCACTATTTAGTGTTAAAATTTCAACATTTTATTCGAGTTTTACGGGTCAATCCACCATTTTCTAAAGAAAGAAAAAGTGGTATTGTGGTAATCCAAAAATATTTAAGATGATCTAAATCCTATGTGTTGATGACATAATAAGACACCACACTTAAATATATATATATATTCCAGGTATTATTACATCAGTAGCTTTTGCTTGTATTCGTAGAGAAACGCAACTGTGTATTTTACTTTACATATAGTGGTTAGATAAAGCCGGAAGCAAGGCTCAATCACAGCATAATATAGAATATTATCGTTGTGACTACGAATTAAAATTAATAAAAGAAAAGAGCATGCTTTCTTTTTCTTTGCTTTGTTTGTGATTAAGAAGAAAATTTATGAATTTACGACCAAAAAGGTACTTTGATATAAAGACATATATATTATAAAAAAGAAACACTATTTGTGCTGCTGTTACGCGGATTCCGCTCTCAATCTTCACTTTTGTCAACAATGATCAAAATTTAACATATTTATAATATTTAACATATTTAACATAGAAACTCTAAATCCGTATGATATCTTTTTGAGGTAAAAGGTGAAAAGAGAACCAAATCACCATGGCGTTGGTCATTGGAAAGAAGGCCTTAAAACAATTCTACAAACCTTTGTAACTAAAGTCAACTCAACCAAAGAAAAAGTAAAGACATAGATTACACTTTTTGGAACACCTTGATTAAGAGCGTGTTAATGGTCAACCCCAATACGATCACGAAAGGGAATCAGTGTGTAGCATAAGAAACATGGATAGCATTTTCGACTATTGAGAATTCATTGGAGATTAACATTACTATTATCTAGATTATATATCTAAGTCTAATAAGCAGCCATGCCAACATTTAATTTCAAATATAAGCAGATACTAAAAAACGCATTAAAGAACATAACATACGCAGAGGGATAAAAAGCTAAATCGTTATATAGAGCTGCAAATCTCTCATTCATCACCTAAACATTCTACATTCACGTTTTCAATTACCCGTAGAAACAGTGGGAGAGAGTGGTAGTTTACTTAAACAAACAGTAAAAAAAAAAAAAAAAATATTAAACCAGCCTCGTTAACATTTTAAGAGAAAAATAGAGATAAAACATCCGAGAGATCCCTTGCAGCCTTTCTATATTATGCTACCAACTTCTTAGTCATCGTCTTCCTCCTACATATAAAACAGAGTTAATACAGAGCTTTTCTATGATAGTGATGGAGATAAACTAAAGAAGCAACCATTTACTGAGCTACATACAAAGCAATTTACAAACAATGATGTAAAAGCACTTTACCTCTTCACTCCCATCCTCAGCATCATCCTCGTCATTAACCTCGGACACTGACTTGTCAGATTCCTCATCCTCCTTGGGACCTTCCTCCTGAATACACCAACACATCATTGTTGGTCATTCTTGAATAAACCAGAACATGCTCTGCTGATTAATTGATGAGCTATGTTGTATACTACAATTATTATTTACCTGTTTCTTGTTGTAGGCTTTCATGTTTTTCTCATAGTCAATCTTGCGCTTGTCAGCCTTAGCTACGTAGGGAGCTTTCTCCTACATTATTGGAAAACCCAAAGGTTTAGAAATACTCAAAAGCATGTAACATTTGAGATAATACAAAACCATCATCAACTAGATTAGAGAACGCACAGAGTCTGACAAGGATTTCCATTTTTGTCCACCAGCTTTTCCAACCTGTTAAGCATTGAAATTCATCGTCAGTATAGGCTTTACAAACCAAGCCTATGGTACAACAAATCAAATAGATAGCAAGATATAACACTCACAACAGCAACAGATTTGTTATTGGGGTGTTCTTTCTTGTAAGTCTCACGGAACTCCTCCCTTCACATCATAAAGTCAGCAAGAGTATTAACACACAGAATTTAGGTCAAATCGATTTAGGATTACTAGTTGGATTATACAGTCAACGCAAGTAGGATCACATTTAAAACAAGTTATGAACAATTACTAACATAATTATGATCAAATGTTGTGACTCGAAGCTAGCAAACTAACGTTTCTACTAATCTCACTTTCAACGGATTCTTAGAAGTCAGACAAACAAAAAACTTATGACCGCAGGAAAGTAATTCCATGAAATCAACGGCGGACTACTACCGAGAGAAAATTGAGAGATGAGAGACGATGATTACATGAAAACGAAGAAGGCACTGGACGGCCTCTTTGGTTTGTTTGGATCCTTAGCAGCAGCTTTGCCTCCCTTAGCAGGCTTCTTGTTCACAGAGAGCCTATCAACACCGCAAAATCAAATAAGGAACGCTTCCAAAAAAAAACACCGACGACGACGATATGAACACGATCTAAAATCCCGAGATCTAGGAACTAACTAGAAGACAAAGAAAAAACGGAAAAATCGATCTATCTAGTTTATACTTACTTGGAGCTCCTGGTTTCAGTCTTTGATTTACCTCCTTTCATGAACGGTTCTGCAGGCAAATCATTAGATCAGCGAACACAGTATAAAATAGGAAACGAAACCAAACAGAAAAAACCCTAGCAGAGAATAAGAAAACACTCAGCGGAGACAATATTCGATTCTAATCGCAAAAAAAAATACAATATGGAGAAAAAAATATGACCTGCAGAGATCGATACGCACACAATCGAGAGGAATTTGAGATTTAAACCGGAAAATCAAAAGGAAAATCGAAGAAAAACGGAGGAAATTACCTTGATGAAGATCGTAGGGTTTGAAATGGGAGAGAGAGAGAGCAGGCAGTGAGTAAAAGGAATACTACGTGTTTGTGATTTTTTCGCCTTGTGAACGATTCGAGTGAGAGGCTAAGAGAAGCGAGGGTTAGTGGGGGTTGTAAATATCTTGTGAAAAAGATATTGAAATTCAATTTCGCACGAAATTAAAAAAAAAATCTGAGGGGTTTAGGCGGGATTTCAAATATATTTTGCCAGGTCATCGATCCGAGTGATTTTTATCCATTGGCTCTCACCTTTCTCACGCTTTTACCCCTAAACATTGCCTATGTGTTTTCTTGTGTGCTTGCTTGTATTTTTGTAAAGAAACGCAAATTATTTTACTATTATAGGAAAACGTTATATACGAAAGCGATAAACTAGATTTGTTAGGTCAATTCGAAAGCGAGGCATAATGACAGAATAATACTCGAATCTTCACTTTCCCAAGTAGATGGATGAAATAAAAAATCCACATATATTTTGTTGTTTGATAACTTTTTAAGTAGTGAGCCGCGGGAATTTTTAATTATTTTATCAAATTTTGTAATATAATTTGTGTTTAGATATATTTTTTATATTTAATTTTTGTCATATGAGACACATACTTATGTTGGTGTTTATATATAATTTTTTTTTTCTAATTCTCCTAGAACGGGAGTTCAATATGAAAAGTAACGGGAGTTCATTATCTTGACATAATATTTTTCTAATCCGCTCTAGAACGGAGGTAAATTTTAATTTTTGTTTTCTGATGTTTAGTTCAATTTTTTGGACAAAATGTATTTTGTGGATGTAAAAGTTTGAGATGTATTAACAGTTTTATTTTTGGTATATAATATATTATATAGTTTTCTAAAATTTTAATCCACAACGAGGGCATGCGACAATTTTATTTGTTTTTGTTTTTATGTTTTCTATTTTGTATGAAAAATATATTTTTGATATGACATGGATAATTTAAAATTAATGATTTTAGCTTCAAAAAATTTATGATCCGTTTTGTTATATATATTTTCACTTCTATAATTTATTTTAAATATATTTTAATACTTAAATTATCCATTCAGACTTTTATCCACTGTTTTGTTATTAATTTGCGAATAAAGCATAATCATAAATATTTTATATAATCAACATAAATATCATATCATTTACACTTACAATTCATCATAAATATTTTATATTTAAAATATGACCATTATTTTCTATATGTGAATAATTTTTTTTATTTCAAATAAAATAGTATGGGAAGACGATCTATTTTCCCACGCGAAGTATCGCATCTTTCCAGAAGTCTCCCAAACTATGACCCCGTTTCAAATCCCCACAAAAACAAAGTTAAAGACTTATATCCCCCGAAAAAAGTTCTAAACGTATATACCCACATATGTCAGTTTAATGGTTTTTAATCCAAACCAGATACCAAACCACTAAACCACAAAACTAAACCGAACAAAAAACTCGATTCCCTAAAACCCGACCCGTGTATTCGTCCAAAAACCCAATTCCCCTAAATAATATTATTTTCTTATTAGAATAATAATTTAAATCAAAAATCAGAAGAAAAAAATGAGAAGAAAACAAAAAACGAAGAAAAAGAAGATAAGATAGTGAAAGTTTGTTATTCTTCTTCGACTTTTTGACTACTCTCCTCAGCTCAGATGGGTCATCTTCATTTCACCAAGCCCATGTATCTCTCTGTTTGGGCCTAAGCACACTTTGACACCAATCAACTCAGTTATGGTTTGTCTTCACTAAACCGGTATCGACCAACGATCTGAATATTGACTAGATTCTCACAAAAATGCTCAAGTTTATTTTATACAATACGTCCCAAATTGTTAAAGAATACAATCAAAATAATTTATTGAACGTTTACGAAATTACATATTCTATAACATAGAAAATATATTCTAGAATACTAATGTCTTTTGCATATTTTCTCCAGCATTTTTTTATGTTCGTAATTTATCAAACGGTTTATTCGGTAGTCTTTAGAAACTCCTTCTACAACTTCTCTGCACCGTTTCATATCCATCATTTTCTGGTAACATCCTTCCCTCATCATCGCTAGTTCCTTGTAGTCTAAGTTTATATCTATTTTATCTTTCGCCAATAATGTCCTTAGAGTCTTTTCTATTTTCTCCTCAGCCACTAATCTCACCATAATCATGCTGAAGAAATCGCACTAAAGTAAACTCATTAAGCCAAGTAAACTGAACCAAAACCAGAGAATGTATCAATAGTGTTCAATTCAGATCGAATAAAACCCCAAACAAAAAAAAATTGTTTAAAAACAAACTTGAATTTTTTTACATTTGTAATTGTTTTATTTATTCTATATCAAAAATGAAAAAACATAATATCTATTGTGGTTCATATGTATAAATCTCTAAAATAGGTAGACATGTCGATTTGAAGTAGACGCAATACAACAAATTGAAAATCTCAAACCGAGCATTCCCGGGTACTGAACATCGAAAATCTCACGTACGACACCATAGTATACAAGATCACCGGACTGAGTAGATACACCATAATCTGAAGTTGTCGCACTCCTATCATCCCGAAGAATCTTAAAAGCGTACCCCCGTGTGCTATACATAACATGTGACTGCACGTTTGGTAGTGGGAAGCGCGAAATTTCTTCTAACCACGTAGGAAAGCTTTGTCCGTTAGCCTTCTCTGTCGTCACCTGCACGAATAAATTAAAAAATGAGTAAAAGAAATCATTCATTATATATGAAAGTTTAAACAAGGCAATTAAAATACTTACATATCTCTTAACCAACGTCCGAACTCTTCCTGTTTGAGCTCGATTAGCTCGTCCTCTGTTTTTTTCGGAAATGAAAAACGTTGATAAGCCATATACAAGCTGTGACATTGAAGCAATCATCACGTTAACATATATATATAAGCAAAGGCCTAATAAGTAATTTATAATTTGGTTAAATTTAATACCTCTCATATTTTTCAATTCCGTCGCAGTTTGTGAGAATATACATATGCAAATGATCACGCTCCTGCGATGAAAGTCTCCGCTTCTTGAATTTTTCACTAAGTCGTCCAATCTCTAAGAATATATGAGGAACATCGACTGGATAGAAAGGTAGTACGCCTCCGTCATCATGTCGAGCTGCTCTACGACTCTTCGTTTTGACTTGTGATGGAAAGTAGAACTCGGCAAAATGTGAAGTTTCTTCATTGATACTCTGTGCGACAATAGAACCCTTCACTCTGCTCAAATTTTTCACATTTTTCTTTTGATGAAACATATACCATTCGAAATGATACATCCGACGGTACTGAACCGGGCCTCCAAGCTCTGCTTCTCGAGGGAGATGAATTGTTAGATGTTCCGTAACATCAAAGAAGGAAGGCGGGAATATCTTCTCCAAATTGCAAAGTATTACATGTATATTATCCGCAAGATTGCGGATACCGTTTGATGTAAGAGAGCGATAACATATATCTTGGAAAAAGACACCAATCCCTGCAAAATATGGATAACAAATGAATAATTAAATACTAAAGTATATATTGTGTAAAGTATTAACAAAATAATTTAATGATTGTACCTGCAATTGCTTCGTGGACATTACGTGGTAGAAGACATGCAAAGGCAAATGGAAGTAGGCGTTGCATCACCACATGGCAATCATGACTCTTCATCCTAGTAAACTTCCCTTCTCCATGATCAACGCAGTTCCGAAGGTTAGATGCGTATCCGTCCGAGAATCTAACACTTTCGGTAATCCAGTAAAAAAATGCGGCCTTTGAAGGTTCATCCAAACGAAAAGCCGGGACCGGAGGCTTCCCGCTCCCTGTCACATGTAGTGCTCTTCGAGAACAAATGTCTAGCATGTCCAATCTAGACTTCAGATTGTCCTTCGTCTTCCCTTGGACATTGAGAACGGTGTTCATAATGTTGTCGAAAAAATTATGCTCAATGTGCATTACATCTAGATTATGCCTCAAAAGATGGTCATTCCAATAAGGCAAATCCCAGAAAATACTCCTCTTGTGCCAATTATGTACGTTGCCACAACCATCAACTGGATGATGCCCCTTACCACCACAATCAACGGACCTCTCTGCACCAAAATCTCTGAACTGAGTCAACAAATAGTCTCCATCTAACTCAGGAGGTGGACCATCAAATACTTTTCGGTTCTTCCTAAACAATGTGGTGCTACGACGATAGGATGATCGCTAGGTAGGAATCGCCTATGACAGTCAAACCAAGAGGTTTTGCGTTTGTGCTTCAATTGGTACGCATCAGTGTTATCTTGACAGTACAGGCACGATAACCTTCCGTGAGTTGTCCATCCTGATAACATGTCATATGCTGGAAAATCGCTAATGGTCCACATAAGTACCGACCGCATGATGAAATTCTGTTGACAAGAAACATCAAACGCCTCAACACCTTGGTCCCATAACATTCGCAGCTCATAAATCAATGGCTGCAAAAACACATCGAGTGATCTCTTCGGATGTTCTGGTCCAGGAACGAGAATGTTAAGGAACAAGAACTCTCTTCGCATGCACAAAGATGGTGGCAAATTGTAAGGTGTTACAATTACTGGCCACAAAGAATATTGCATGTCGTGCTTCCCAAAAGGGTTAAAGCCATCGGTACATAATCCAAGGTAAACGTTCCTCGCCTCATACGCAAAACTAGGATACAATGATTGAAAATGTTTCCACACTCTTGCGTCTGAGGGATGAGCAATTTCTCCATTCGTTGTATGCTCTGCATGCCATCTCATTGTTCCCGCTGTGCGCTCTGACTGATATAACCTCTTCAATCTCTCCGTTAACGGCAAATACCACATTCGTTTATATGGCACTGACACTCTTCCACCTGTTTCCTTATACCGAAAATGTCTTTCACAAAATCAGCGATTGCATCCACGCACTCCCCACTCAAATTGAAATCCGTCTTTATACCCATCATCCTAGTTGCAGCTGATAAAGGGGAATGTTCACCTCTACACCCATCATATTGATAAGTGTATATTTTGCATGTTTTTAAGGTTTAGTTTCATAGGTTTTTTTGTTCCAATTTGTATAGTTGTGGGATATTTTCATGCATTTAAGTCCAACTTGAGTCTCAATGCATTTTAGATGTCCTAGGTTGTCTTTGCATTCTTTTTGGCTTGCTTGAGCCATTTTAAGGTGTTTTTGGAGTCAGAAGAGTTGGAGGAGTGAAAATAGCCATAAAAAAAGGTCATTGCGGAATACAGAGATGCATGATTAGGTTGAGACGTCAGACGTTTGGCATTGGATGAAAGATTTTCCACCGATGGATTGATCTCATATTTTAACACAAGCTATATCAATGGATTAGATTTCATTTGGAAGTTGTTTGAGGCCATTCCAACGGTGCGATCAAGAGTTATGCCAATTTTCGTGACGACGGTCCAGTCTGGTGAGCAAGATGAGTTGGTGGAGAAACATGACCAGATCGATCGATCCAAGTCCTGAGATCGATCGATACCAAACAACGCATATTTCCCAGACCGACCTACACTGCCAGATCGATCGATCTCATGTTTTTTTGGGATTAATCGATCCCCTCTAGATCGACCGATCCACCACCGCGACCGAAGCCATCTGAAGTGCTTTAAAGATCGACTCATATGAAGGGTTTTCGTTTGGATTTAGCTTTCACATTCTTTATGACAGTTATAGGTAATTGAGTTAGCATTTCCATGGAGGTGGTTTCGAGTCATTCCGACATGTGGTTCAAGAGTTATGGCCGATTTAGTGAAGACGTATCAAACCAAAAACTAGCCTCCGAAAACAGTGTAAAAACGTGTTTTTAACTATTCCACCAAACTTTTGGTGACTTTGGTCGACCAAGACTCTTTAATAACTGGTTTTGAGCCAGATGTATGTATGCTTTATTATTATTAGAGAGGTTTTCTTCAATTCTTTGTGTGTGTTCAACCCAAGATCTCTCTCTAGAGATTCTTGGGTTGATTCTTCATGTATAATCCACACTTTTGAACGATTCTTCATATATATACTTTGATTCTCCTTTCTTCTTCTTGAAGTTTCTTCGTCTTAAACTTGTGAAAGCTCAAGAACACTACTTGGTGTTCTTGATGGATCTTCATGTTCATGCCATCAAAGAGAAGATTTCTTCATCCCTTTTGTATATTATGTGTTTTTTTATGGTTCTTGGTGTTCTTGTGAATAATAGATTTTTGTTGGATCATTTTTAGGTTTGATTTGGTTGGTTGATGGTTAGATGATGATGATTTAGGTTGATCCTTGTTAGATTCTTCACTTAGGTTCATTCTCTATGCTAGATTTGCATGATAAACCAAAACCTAGAACTACACCTTAGATTAGGTAGGTGCTATTTTGGCATGACAAACCAAGCTAGAACTACACCCTAGATTAGTTAGATTTTTGGTGTCATCCCATGCTTTAGGGATAGATTCGAGTAAACGGTGTTTAGTGCTAAACTAAGTTCATTCATTCGTATCTAGAGCTTAGGCATTTCTCGCCCGGGAGGGTTTCAAAGAAATGCTTGACCCAAACCTTTTGTGAGCTTGGCATATCCTAACCTGCAGGAGTTGATGTTATGAGTGTTAAGTGAACTAATGGACTCGTGATTAATGCTCATTTATTATTTCGATTGCAAACGGGAGTTTAGCCTAATCGGGTAATCGATGAAGAAGATTGATACCACGAGAGTGGGTTAGTCTTATGTTTGTGTTCCATGTCCTAGAATGATGTCTAATGCTTCCAAATGATTCATTGTTTGATTGTAAACCATCTCATTGATAGCTTAGTTCATGATCCAACACTTTTGTCTTGAGTCTTGTTTTGCTTTCTTGTCTTTTGTTATCTTTCTTGCATTTGTTTTCTTACATAAAAACCAAAAACTTTTTGCTCTAGCTCAGTTGGTTTCTCGCATCTTTGGTGTGTAATCTTTATTCCCTGTGGATTCGATTCTAAAGTGCTACATCGACATACCGTTATGATTGCGGTAGTGTGCACGTTAGTTATTAATAGATGTGGTAAAACACTTGAAACCACATATAACGGATTTTTAGCAGCGTCTAACAAATCAAAGAATTTCCGAGCTTCTGCGTTAGGTTCTTCCCCTCTATCTCCATACTTAGAAACCGATGGCATACTTTCACGGAATGCATCGTTCACCATCTGAACGTGACCTACAATACTTTCTACTTCCATTGCAGGTTCTTCTAAGCTAACGCTATCCCCAATATACAGTTCACTAGTACTAGCATAATTATCAACCATTGTATCATTTTCTCCATGATAATACAAAATCTTGTAACCCGACACAAACCCATTACAATAAAGGTGTGACCATACTTCATCGATCACGATTAATCTACGATTCCGACAATTCGTACAAGGGCAGTAGATTTTACCGGTTTTTTTTGCTTTCTTCTGCTTAGCCGCAAATGCCATGAATTCATGCAGACCTTCTCTGAATTCTTCCGTAACTAGGCCCGTGTCCGGAATTTGATGAGGCTTGTCCATCCATGATCGAAAATAATTATAAGGATCCGAAGAAGACATTTTTGTAAGGAATTGTAGATGAGAGGTTTTTTGTGATTGTAAATGAGATGGTGGATACATTTTTATAAGGAAATTGTTCACGTTTTTCGACGGATTTCCGACGGATTTAACGGCTATATTCAAACGGCTATGTAACGTATATATTATTTCAAACGGCTACAATCCGTCGGAAGCCCGTCGGAAATCCGTCGGAATGTGTTCGACGGATGGTAGTCGTCGGAAATCCGTCGGCAACATTTACGGCTACAATCCGTCGGAAGCCCGTCGGAAATCCGTCGGAATGTGTTCGACAGATGGTAGTCGTCGGAAATCCGTCGTCAACATTTACGGCTACATCATCTGTCAAAAATCTGTCGAAAATCCGTCGGTATTTTTCCGACGGATCATTGGCGTCGGAAATCTGTCGGAAATTTTCGACGGATTTCCGATGGGTCATGTTTTCCGACGGATGTTACTTTTGTCCAATTCCTATCGGAAATCTGTCGGAAATTCCGTCGGAAAACACCCTGTTTTCTTGTAGTGTTAGCGCCATTGTTAGTTTCCTGGACTTCAAGAAAAACATCCCAATCTGAAAGAACATCAAGATTCTTCAAAGCATCTGATGAAAAGAATCTCAAAGAAGGCCATGCTGGAGGACGTTAGATAGCTCGTATGAGGTATGTGGCATCTGACGCAAATATTACTTTGTATACTCTTAAGCTAACCATACTATCAATAGACCAAAACCAGCTCTGAATTTTGGCATCCATGGCACTATTGATATTAGCAAAAGACATTGTACTATACTTTATTACTTCACCCTTCTCATTTCTTAAAACCCATGCTGCGCCTCCTATCTTTTTGTTTTTATCCCAAGAGGCACCAATATTGCATTTAACCCAAGAAAGAGGAGGATGTGACCACCTTTTTTTCCGATCTCTGACATCAATCGCAACCTTTGCTTCTTCCATAGCTTCCAATTCTTGAGCCTGAAACCAATCTTTAGAATCATCAATTATTTTCCTTACCGTTTCATCAGACCTGAAAAGATGCCCTTCAAAAAGAAACTTGTTTCTATTTTTCCAAATGGTCCAAAGAATCCACGGAAAGCTTCTTCTTATTTCCTTTGGGATGTCCTCGTTTTTCCCATTGCACAAAAGATAGAAGAAGTTCTGATAAATGGATTCATCATCAAAACCTTCTGAGGGAAAAATAAAATTTGATGACGCCCATATCTGTCTTGCGATAGTACAAGTAAATAAAACGTGGTTGACAGATTCTCCCTTGTTGCCACATACTTGACATCTAGAGTCTGATTTCATTCCTTTTTCAATAATTTTATCCACCACAGGGATTGCACCGCAAATAACTTTCCACATGAAAATCTCTATCTTTGTTGGGGCCCGTACTTTCCAAATCTGAGACTTGATTTCATTTGTAGATGGTTGCATTGTTGCATTGAAAAGAGCTTTTGAATTCTTCTCTTGGTACGCTAATCAGTATCCAGACTTAACTAAGTATTCCCCACCTTTGTTATATCTCCAACACCATAAGTCATTAGAAGAGGTCACCGGCTTAATGGATAGAATTAACTGAACATCATTTGGGTAGAATAGATCCTCCAAAAGATCTCTGTTCCATTCGTTGGAGGATAGATCTAACAGGTCACAAAATTTTAGCTCTAGGTCCACGAAAATGTTTTTCATCAAAGGAGCTCTCAATCCGTCATCCAATAACCATAAACCAGTCCACACACTTATGGATTCTCTATTTCCAACCATCACTCCTTTTTCCAAAAGATCTCTTCCAAAAAGTAAACTTCTCCAAGCAAAAGACGGTCTAGAACCAATATAAGCAAGCAAGAACTCACTCTCTTCAAAATATATGCTTCTAATAAACTGAGAAAACATGCAATTTGGAAACTGTAAAATTCGCCATGTTTAGCAAGAAGAGCTTGATTAAAAACATGGATGTCTTTGAATCCTATTCCCCCTTGATGCTTTGGAATGCACAGCTTTCCCCAACTTAGCCAATGAGTTTTCCTTTTGTTTTCTTCTGACCCCCACCAAAATTGAGCCATTACACTTGATATCTTCTCACAAGTGGTTTTAGGAAGCTTAAAACAGCTCATTGCAAAAACATGCATAGACATTGCCACCGATTTTAGTAAAACTTCTTCTCCCCCTTGAGACAAAAGTCTAGCAAACCATCCTGTAAATCTGGAATTCATTTTGTCTTTAATGTAATCCAACAAGGCAACCTTTGAACCACTAAAGCATTCAGGTAATCCAAGATAAATGTCAGCCCCTCCTTCATTCAAGATGCCCAGTTCTGTCTTTGCCATTGCTTTTTGATTTTTATCAACATGGTCACCAAAAGTAATCGAGGATTTGGATAGGTTTATGACCTAACCTGAAGCATCTCCATAGATATGAAGAATATGTTTAATAGTCTTGCATTGACTATCATTCACTTTGCAGATAAAGAGACTATCATCTGCAAACAGCAAGTGATGTATAGATGGTCTTTCATTCGAGAATTGAATGCCATTAATCAACCCTGATTCCTCCGCTTGGTTAAGAAGATGAGTTAGTGCTTCTGTACACATAACAAAGAAGAAAGGGGATAAGGGATCTCCCTCTCTCCGGAATCACCAAACCATAAGGCTGACCATTCATTAGAACCGTATAAGAAACACTTATCACACAAAACATAATCCATGCAATCCAATTTTTGATGAAATCCTAAGGCCACCAACAAAGCATTTAAAAAGCCCCATTCCATTCTATCATACGCCTTTGACATATAAGTTTTAATTGCCACAAATTCCTTAAAGATGCGCGGATGAGTTCTCAGAGCATGGATATATTCATGGACAATTAAAATGTTGTCTGAGATTAACCGTTCTAAGACAATGGCTGACTGATTGGGAGAGACGATCTCATGTTTATCTAAAAGGAAACTTAAAATTATGAAAATATTGTATCAAAATATTTAGTTATAAAAATCTGGTTTGTTTCCTTAGATAGTTGATAATATTTTCATTTTATAAAAATCGGAAAGCATATATTAGGAATACTCCAATCTTTAATTACTCTTGAAATATTCTTATAATTTGAATATAATAGTAAATAAATATAATATCAAAGAAACGGATAAAGTAATATTAAAAGTGGAAAAAGATAAATACAAATCTTGAACGTGGTTATAACTTACCAAAATAATAGCACAAAAATCATTTTTATTATTAGTAAATTTTAATTGAACCAGTTTTTTTTCTGTTTGGAAACACGAAAAATAGTTATCCAGAATAGAAATAGACTAAATTATATTTTTTTTCTGTTTGGACACAAATGTTAGTCTGTTTTAATAGCATAGATAGAAAAGAACAGTGAAGCTCATAACGACGCTGCTCATCGAGTAGGAAAAACACTATACATTTGAAGAAAATTGAACTCATCATGCCGTTGTTTCATTTTACAAAGTTGCTTAACTTAAAGTCGATTCAAATAGAGATGGTAACAAGAGTAAACCATTGATTTGACACCATACCAATATGTCCTTACAACTACAATGATAGATTTAACATCATACACAAAATAGAAAACTGAGAAAATGTATAAAAGGTAAATCGTTTTATAGGGCATAAGAGTACAGGGCTGCAAGTCTCTCTTTTCACCTTCTAAAACATTCTACAATTCACTTTCTCCATCCAAAGGGCATAATGCGTAGCAACGGTTGTGGAAATACCAGCACGAAAGAAAAAGATAAAAAAAGACCCCATTTTAATCAGACCCATTTAACATTTTAAGAAAAGATAAAAACCAGAGAGATCTTTGCAGCCATCTATACTAATGCTACCAAACTTCAACATCTTAGTCATCGTCCTCCTCCTGCATTTGATTATACACCAAAGTAACAGAGTTAGAACAAAGCTCTTTCTACGCAATTATGTGAAATAACTAAAAAAGGATCAACCACTCACCTCTTCACTACCATCCTCAGCATCATCCTCATCATTGACCTCTGACACTGACTTGTCAGATTCCTCATCTTCCTTTGGACCTTCCTCCTGAAAATCACAACATACCATGATTTGTCAACGACTCAAATAACTACAAATCTTAAAATTGACAGTTGATTGACACTTGATTTACCAATTTCTTGTTGTATGCTTTCATGTTCTTCTCATAGTCAACCTTACGCTTCTCAGCCTTAGCAACATAAGGAGCCTTCTCCTGAAATATTGTAAAACCCAGGTTATTAGACTTACTAAAGAACCGTGAGTTTTGAGATCATAACACAATTTAAATAAGCTGTTTAGAGAACGTACAGCGTCTGACAAGGATTTCCACTTGTCTCCAGCAGCTTTTCCAACCTGTTTTTTTCATCCAAAATTCATCAGCTTTGAAAATCAAGGTAGGGTGATAGAAGGAAGAGAACAAATTACTCACAGCAGCAACAGATTTGTTCTTGGGGTGTTCCTTCTTGAATGTCTCACGGAAATCTTCCCTTCAGATCACAAAAGTCAACCCCATTATTAACACACATAATTAAGGTACAAACAAACAAAAAGAATAAACCATCACAACCAAATCAAAAATAAGAATAGTTACAGTAATAATAAGAGGTTCGTTAAACTACTATCAGATACTTTTGACTCGACGATGTCAGACAAAGGATTCTACCAATCTCACCTTGAAAAGATTCGTAGTAGCCAGATGAAAAACTTTTGTATGGCAAAAAAGATTTATCCATGGAAACTACTGAGAACACAGAAAATTGAAGAGTCGGTAGGCTATGATTACATGAAAACGAAGAAGGCACTGGCTGGCCTCTTTGGTTTGTTTGGATCCTTAGCAGCCGCTTTGCTACGGCCTGCACCCTTAGCCGGCTTCTTGGTCACAGAGAGCCTAATTACAGCAATATTAAGTAAATAAGGCTTCAGAAAAACGACAACGATATGAAAACGGATCTGAAATCCAGAGATTTAGCTGAAACTTACTTAGAGCTCCTGGTTTCAGTCTTTGATTTACCTCCTTTCATAATTGATTCTGCGAGCGTATCACAAGATCAGCGACGAAATTAGACGTCCAGAACAAAAACAAAAACTATAGAATATTCGGTTTTATACACAAAATCGATTATAGGAGTTTATCACCTAAAGAGATAGATACGCATAATCGAGAGGAATTCGAGATGCTACAGAAACTAAATAAAGTACTGCTAATATCGCAAACATACGAACACAGACCTAGCATGAAATTGAATTTATAAAATATCCGCTTCAGAACACGAAAGCAATATGTTCACCAAAACTGATCGCGGGATACATAATCGAGACGAATTCGATACAGAAACTGGGGAAAACGAAAATCAAAATACGAAACGAAGAAGATCGGAGGAGATTTTACCTTGACGAAGAACGTAGGGTTTGGAGAGAGAGCGAAGAGGAATTGTACGTGTTTGTGATTTGTACGCCTTGTGGAGGAGATTCAAGTGAGAGGCCAAGAGATGAGAGGGCGAGTGGGGGTGGGGGGGTTGTAAAATATCTTCGGTCAATAAAGGATATTGAAAAAATTGAATTTCGCACGAAATGTAAAAACTGAGGGGTTTAGGCGGGATTTCAAAGATATTTTGCCACGTCATCGATCCTAGTGATTTCTCCTCATTGGATCTCACCTCCTCAAGGTTTAATCCTTGGCCTCGCTTATGTGTTTTCTCATGTGCTTCTTCTCTTCGTGAGTATTCAGCGGCAAGTGATATGACTCATTGCCCTTCCTTATTCCAGTCCTAATTAAATTAATTTTAAAATCACAGCAATAATTACGATATATATAGATTTATTCGCATTAATATCTCCTCAAGGATTCGGTTCGGTTTCCTGCGTCGGTCATCCGGTTTATTCAATAACAAACTCGGTTCGATTAGATTCGATCCGGTTCGGGTCACCTTGTGATTTTTATTTTTCTAGGGTTTCTGATTTATGTGTGAAAGTGTGTATATATGAGCTCCTTCGTCGCCGCCATAATTAAGGCGGACATTGAGCCTTCAAATCATCCATGAATCTTCTTTGCGCTTTTACATATATATCATCTTCGAAATCAGGTTTCCTTAGAGGTTTTTTCATTAAGTTACAGTTTCCAATTGTTCAATTAGAAAAGGTGTTTTGATGAATGGAGCAGTAAATTGCCGGATTGATTAGAGATTTTTTTTGGGCGTTAAGAACTAGAACTATGGTGCAGAGAGGGGAGCAAATGATGGGATACACTTGATCTCTGAATTTTACAGGTAAGTTCGCTTGTTGAAAACTATTGATCTGCTGATGCCCTGTCACTCTGCACCGGATTAGAGAATATACAACAACACTTTATAGAGTTATATAGACACACACACACAACAAACCACGATGAGCCCGAAGAAGAAGAAGAAAGGGAGGCCATCTCTTCTAGACCTTAATTCGCAGAATTTATGTGATTTTCCCTATGAATATTATATTTTATTCTTTGATCTCTGGTACTTAACTCGTAGTTTACCTGAATTAAAGATGCCCCTGCACTGAAACCATCATGTCTGAGACAAGTTTCAATTTGTCTTTTCCGTAATATCAGTGTCTTAGTTTACTTTCAGTTTGTAATTCACAGAGTTTTACTGTGTCTTCTTCCATTCTTGCGTAAACACGAACACATCTACTTGTTTTCCTATGATTTGCCGGAAAAAAACTCACCTTTTAATGGAATGGATTCTTGGAGTTGATGATGATGATCTGTCTGATGATTATCCTCTGCAGGGAGAAAAGGCTTCGAAAGCGACAGACATTCTTCAAGGCACATTTAAAAACCTTTCTTTTTTAATTTCCGTTCAGATAAAAAGTTGTTGGTGTTCATCCTCGATAGACTTCAAAAGTATGTTCATTTCCTTGCTCTCTGACATAGTCTCATTTTTTGTATCTTGGTTGATGTGATTCCAACTGGGTAATGGTTTTTTTGATCGATGTTGTTTTACAAACACTTGTAGGAAGGATACTTATGGCGTTTACTCTGATCCAGTTGATCCTGAAGAGGTGACTGCCCTTTTTGTTGATTGTAAGCTCTTTGATGTTACAACAATTCAATTTGTCTTATCTGCATTCGGTATGTGTTCAGCTTCCTGATTATCATGAGATTATCACGAATCCAATGGATTTTAGCACAGTGCGGAAGAAATTATACTAGAGCATATGCCAGTTTAGAACAATTTGAGGTAAGTTTTGTACTTTGACTCCATTGGACTCCTCCTCGATCCTTTTCCTTGATATTTTTTTATGCGTTCGAGTGGTTCCGCATTTGCTTGGTCCTATGCTAAACGATGCTTGATGTTGTTTGCGTGCATGCTATGTGTAATATCAGGTGCAGACCTAAGGCTGTTTCAAAAGTTTTGTTTCGAAGTAACTATTTATCTGTTTAGACTCAAATTTGTTTCCCAGTTTGAATTATGTAAAACCGTGCGGATTTTGGTGCTGGAACCACTTTGTTTCCTCTCTGATAAGTCTCGCTTGTTCATTTTGCAGGGAGATGTGTTTTTAATTTGTACAAAGCAATGGAATACAATTCAGCAGACACTGTATATTATCGACAGGTATGTCCTTAAATTTTTTTTCTTTTTTTTTTCTAATCTCCTCTTCTTTTGATATTTCGTTCCATGTTTCTGAAAATAGTGTGTCATTTTGGCTTGTAGGCACGGGCTATACAAGAATTGGCGAAAAATGATTTTGAAAATTTAAGGCAAGACAGTGATGATGAAGAACCACAAAACCAACTCCAACAGCAGCAGCAGCAGCAGCCAAAAGAGGCCGTCCGCCAAAGAAACAGCATGAACCATCTTCGATTGACCGTACTGCTTCTGAAATTTCAGCTGATGCGCTCATTCTTGGAGGAGATAGCTCTGTTAAGTTTTCTGGTGCTTACAATCTATAAGAAAGACTCCTCTTTCATACAAATTCCGTCAAGCAGAAACATCGGTTAGGATCAATCATAATAGCGAACCCCAAAGTGGCTGGTCGATAGATTGGGAGAATGAGTTTCCACGTAAAAGAATCTCTAGTACCTTCTTTCAGACTTTTTTTTTGGCAAATATGAACCATCTTCTTGGTTTCTCTGCAGCTTCGGTTGTGAAGGCGGTTAACAAATATGGGATGAAACATTTCAATGTCGATGAGAACAGACGCGATACCTACAACCACCTCTCGAAAGAGCCGTCGGTTTTGACAAAGCTTGAAGACGAGTTAAAACAGCTGATTCCTGTACGTTATTCCCAATTCTATAATATCCTTTTGTATGGAGAAACAAGAGTCACATCATTAGTTTTCCTATTCATCAGGTTGGGTTGAACACTGAGAATGGTTATGCGAGGAGTTTAAATTCTTAATGTTTAAATTACCAACACGATCATAATGTATTACAGAACAAGGTCCACATGGGCCAGTGTCTCCCATTTCCCAGAAGTTATCCTGCAAAATCATCAAGTGTTGCTAAATTAAAATGACAAAACGTTAGTATTTGAAAATCACTTAAGATATACATCTACTAAAAGGATTTTTTTTCTGGAGATTATTAACATCGGTTTTGAAAGCCAGCAACTGCAAGGTATCAGAACTTGAAAGCGTATTCCTACTCCAAAATCCAATTACGCTGCAAGTTCTCGTTGACAAAGCAATGCGTCGATATATACCAGAAGCAGTAAGTAACACATACAAAAATGATTTTATTGCAGTAAAGGACACTAGATTGAGGAGTAATGAAGCAAACATACTTTGCAACCAAAAGGCCCAGGTGGAAGATATTTGACAACAAAATATTGGATCAGCCGTCCCCAATAACCCTTCTCACAGACTCATTTCAGACCAGTTCCTACACCAAGTGAACGTTCTCTTCGTGTTGGCGCAACCAAAATTAACAGCCAAGTATCACATATGATCATGTCTTAGTCCTTGCAACCTTAATGAGATGTGAGTCTTGGTCAGATGTGATACTTGTGGACTTGGAGGAGGAGATGAAAAACTTGAGAAGGGTGTGAACTTGAAAAAAATCTATCTTCTTACCCAACGACTACTTACTTGTTACATATAAATGACCTACAAATGATGACATAGACAAAGAGAATGCCATGCTTTTGGTGGTGTTTATTTTGCAGTTGAACAAGTGACAGGAGCAATTAAAAAGGGTAAGAAACATGAAAAAGCCGAAATCTTGAATCTGATAAATAATAACGAAACTGATAATTGACAATGCAAGGAACAAATAAGGTACTTAAAAAAAAAAAACAAGGGTAGAAACATGAAAAAGGCCCAAATCCCTGAGTTATTATAAAACGAAGATGCTGATGGACTAGCAGTCAGATTTGCAAGAAACCAATCTAAAATCATCTCTTTCTTTCCTTTTGCGCGTTTTGTTGAGTTGCACTAAGCTTGGGAGAAAGAAGAAGGGCACACAAGTGGGGGACAATACATTGGCGGGATATATCCCACACAGTCAGGTTCCCAACCGACATTGGGGGCTTTTCCGAGACTCACAGGTTTGAAGTAGCCGCCTTCTCCGATGATGAAAGCTGTGTGGTACCGGCCAGTCTGGGTGCGTTCGTATCTGTCTACATCGAAAACCACAGCGACTATCTCTTCCTCGTCAATGAAGAAGCTCGCAGTTTCAAGGTCAAACCGAACTACACCAACACTAGTGAGTCGTCTCAAATCCACTCTCAAAAACTTGCTCCATTTGACGGCGTTGGGCTCAATCCTAGTAGTGACCCAAATCTCCAATATGTCAAATTGAATATCATCCTGCTGATATAGCACCGCGAGCTGCTCTTCTCTAACACATGAGAGAGTCACAGTCTCGTCATAATAAGAGTGAAACGGGAGACGCAGACGCTGCCCAAATCTCTCTGTTGTAAAATCAAAACAGAGCAAGAAATCTTCAATCTCTATAATCACTTCCGTCAGTAGGAATCGGATGAATCTTCTCTTGAGTAAAAAAGTAGGTATCTCCCTTCAAAGACGCGCCGCGTTGATGATACTGTATTTCCCAGTCGGGAGCGACGTCAAGAACTGTCCATGAATCAGAGCTCAAGTCGTAGATTTCATACTCAAAACCTCGGGCGTAAACATCAATAAACCTCAAGATTTTGTGGCTATGGTTGTTCTTGTCATATCCGAGAGCATACCTGTCTAGCCTGTGGAAACTTGATCTGGGTCCGATCCACCTTGTTTGCCCCAGTTAAGGGTTCCACACCACGAGCCTTGAGTTGTCGTTGACGACGCATAACAATAAGCCGTCGCAGTGAAAGACTAGATATCTCGACCTGGTCAAGTGAAGCTACCTGCTTTATAGATAGATCAACCAAGTCTGCTTCCTTGCGGAGATGGAATCCCAGTGAACAAACCTTGGAATCCAAGGTCATGAACCCCAAAAACTGCTGCCTTGCTGCTGCTGCTTCTTCTTTACCCAAAATCCAATCTTTGGATAAAGCTTCCCATAATTTGCAAGTGGATCGCACTGCTCTCAGGGATGTTATCGGAACCTTGGTGAGTATCTTCTCCCCTACCAGTTTCGGTGGAAGATCGCATATCCTCTTCGTCATTCTTCCTAGCTTTCGACAGACGCAGCCGCGCAATAGAAAATAACTAGGGTTTTCTCTCTATACATATATATATATATATGTATATAATTATATGCTCATTGCTTTTACCTTTCTTTTTCTTTGTTTCCATTTCCTTTTTTGGTAACCAGGATTTCCATATTGATTGCATAAGAATTAAAAAGCGTTAGAAGTAGTTTAAAGAGCAAAGCCCAGTAGTAAAATCCAACCCAGCAATTTAGGATAGATCTTAATTTCGAACCAGAATTATTATCAGGCCCAAGTTGGCCCAGAATAAAAAGCTAAATCCCAAATCACTTAGTCATATGCCTGTTCGAAAAGTCGGCCGCGGCGGCCGATTAATCGGCGACTAGGCGCTCGGCGGTGGCCACCGCCGCGACTTTGATGTAGTCGGTGGAGTTAATCGGTCAACCGATTTTTGACCGCTTTCAACGCTTTATAAGAAAATCGGCGACTTTCTTAAAAAAACCGGCTTTCACGAACCTCTCGGAGCTTGTTGATCACTGCATCTTTTCCGACTCCGCTTATCACGATGACGAGAGGGTTCGGAGGAGGAGTTATCGGATCGACGCTGAAGGAAGAACCCAGATGGAATTCGAGCGCGCGAAGCAGTTCGAGTTTGGTGGCTGATGGAATTGCGGCCAAATTAGGGGTTTGAGTGGAATCGGACATCTGGGTATCGGCGATTTTGAAGGAGGAAGAGCGGAGACGCGAAGATTGTGGATAAGATCCCGATTTGAAGATGGGTCCGGTTGAAATCGGGAAGATGGAGGAACGGGAGAGTGAAGAAGAGAGTTTTCGAAACATCAGGGAATCAAAAAAATTACTCTGATTGCTGGTTTTGTTTCTCCGTTCTAAACATATGAAGTTTAGGAGCAGTCCGTATGGTTTGGCTTACAAAAATTAAGAAAAGATACGATAAAAAATACGAAAAAGAAAGCTTGCACAGTCGGAAAAGTTGGGAAGAAGATAAGGACGAAAGGAACGTTTCCTCAGATTTTTTCTCTACCGGGCCCACATGCCCATATTTTATCTCCGATTACGAAGTTGGGCTTCGAACCCGAAATGTTCAGTGCGACTATTGTTACGAAATGTTCACTTATGACGTGTTTTAAAGAGATTGGTTGAGTTTAAATATTTAAATCATAGCCGGTCGGAGATATTTAGAAGATCCAAAATAAAAAAAATATATAAATTTTAAAATAAATAAAAAAAATAGCTAAAAACTAATTCCCAATTAATCTTCGATTTTTGGACTAGGCGGTAGGCCCAACTCAACCGCCCGACTAGCGACTAGCGTAATTTTGAACATTCTCATATCCCGTCTTCAAAAACGCGGCCGATCAAGTCGGCCAAAAAATCGCAACCGTCAAAAAAATCTAATTTTTATGGGTTCTAAAGTCTGAAATCGGATGTTGGATTGTAGATCTATCATATTTGGGTAAAAATCACATGAAAAAAAATCGATGATAATCGTGGAAAAAAAACCAGGGGCGGCGCAAAATTAGGGTTAATTATAGCAGACCAAAGGTAGAAGACGGGGGTATTTTAGTAATTTTGAGATTCATTAACAAAAAACAAAATAATAAACAAAATGAATGTGTTAGGGGTTGAACCTGCGACATTCTACCATTTGCAAGACGCATGTTGCATGTTACCACTAGACCAAAGTATCTTCATAACATTGTTGCACTTCTTTAATATATATATATTCATTTATAAAGAAAATTACAAAAAACTAATCCCCACTTAATTGATTAGGCGCTAGGCGTTACTCAACCGCCCGACTAATTCCTAGCGATATTTTGAACATTGGTCATATCTGAATAAATCCACAAAATAAAATATCAATTGGCTGCTTTTGTCTTTCTTTTCTTTTCTTTTCTCTTGTTATTTTTTTCTTAAATATAATAGCTTACAATACACTGAGACAAAACCAAAACCCACGTTTGTCTAATGTATTGCTTACACGGTCTTTCGCAAGGCCTAAGCTCACTGAGATTGCCTCAAGAAGTACCAGGACCAAGGCTCTAACGCTTGTGGCGTATTCGGCTGTGATCTCTCTGAAAGAGACGGGATTCAAAGGCCATTCGTCGATGAAATCTTCGACAGGAAAGCAATGGAGTCGAAGGAAGTCTCTCCAGTTAGAGACTTTCTCTGAGCCGACCTTGAAACTTTTTTACAGTCTCGTTGTCTTTTTTGGATCCGTAGAGTAATGCTTCACTCTTTCGCTCTCTGGCTGCCGGAAAAATTCTCTCGCCATGGTCATCTTTCTCTCGATCGTTTTTTTCTGCTACTCCATGGTTCTTTATCTGGAACATGAAACAATAACATTTTAATCAAACGAAACAGATTTAGAAGTACAGTGTCTTTCGTAAGAAAACAGAGAAAACATAGTGTAATGCAATAAAAACAGAGTAAATTCGAGAGAACAAGAATGCATTGCACTAAAACAGAGTAAACTTAAGAGAAAAGCATAGTCTATTGCAATAGAAATCAAATAAAATCGAGAGAACAGAGCAAATCCGAGGGAAAACAGAGTTGTCTTGCAATCAAACAGAATGTATTGCAGTAAAACAGAGTAAATTCGAGGGAAAGCAGTCTATTGCAATTACTTTATCATCTTTTAACTCGCATCTTCTTCTTCTATTTGTAAAGACACATTTTCTTTTTCTTTTTTTGTTAACTCACACTTACACCTAGTTAGTTATTATGAACCAATAACAAAATGATTTGGTTCACGGTTGGGACACGACTTTACACACTTATATATTCATGGTAGATTCCATAATTTTTCGCAAAACTGAAAACATGGGCGCTTATACACTCTTTATTAAAGAGTATATTTTATATGTTGGTATATATACAGGGGCGGATGTAGGTTTAGATGGGTGTGCCACATACTCTTTTTATTATTATTATTAGTTTATATAAAATTACTAAAATCCATTAACCCAACGTGAAAATAAAAAAGTGTCCCCGCTCAATTAAGAACAAAATATAGTATTTTTTTTTAGGACAAATCAAATATATTATTATCGGAAGAGTTTATAAGATACATAAACATTCTCGATACAACCGTTAACGCAAATAAAAGAAATTGAAAACAATTTCGATGAAGGAGTGGAGTAAGCCAAGTTATCCTTTCGAAAGTCTTATAGGTTAATAAAAATGAAATTTGTTATGTCCCCCTTTCATACACTTTTCATTGGCTATCATCTTGCTGATGAAACTCCAAAATGCATTTGGCATTACTTTGATTAATAAGATTAAACTAAATGTTGTTGGTGATGAATCTGAAACTTGTATCCTCGTTGAAATAAAAATACTTGATGATTCCGGCAAAAACTCAATGTGTTTATGTTGGAAGATAAATTGATTTCGTATTATCGAGAGAAAAAACAAAAAATACCGGCTCTTCGGAATCCGGCGGTAATCAAAGCGATGAAGCATCTTCTCTCCTCTCTTTGGCCATACCCATTTTCTTCTTTTCAAACAATCCTTAACATCGGAAACGTTTGCCTCTGGTTCTCAGATCCGTGCTTGAAATCCTTTCCTCAATTTGGAGAGATTGAAAACAGAGTCACGAATTCTACGGTAAAAAAATTGAAACGTTTCAAATATGAAACGACGGAAGCCAATCGGAAAATTTCCGAACGGAATGAAACCAACACAAATGCTCCTAGGCTGTTGCCGGATTATGGTTGGACAGAATATAGTATTAAGCCCAAAGTTGTAATCTAAAACCTCACAAAAAATAATATTTTGCTTCTCCAGTTTTAGTCTCCCTCAACCCTTATGTTATTCGTAAACTCGTAAACTTTTATTTATGTTATTATAAAAGAATTTGTGCCCCGACTAAATAAATTTCTGGATCCGTCCTTATATATATGCAGAGAAAGGCCAATGACTTTGCATGAAAGGCGCTGGAGACGAATGTTAAGGAGAAAATTGGTTAAGAGGCATTTGTGGTTTACTCATTATGTTATTATTTTGTAATATTATTAAGGAGCCATTACTTAGTCTTTGCAAGAGATCATACTGCCACATCATGCTCTCTTTTGACCCAAACCATTTAAAACACACGGATCAGTTTTACCCGACCTATTGAAAACATGCGGTTTTTTTTACCTGAACCTTTTAAAACACATTAATTGCAAATATACTGGAAAATATATATATTTTAGATTATCTGAAATTGCATCAACTATTAATATCCGAAATTGTCCGAGATCGCATTCAAATTTTGAAATTCTTCTTTACAAATACATTTTTTACATGGTCATTTATATATTTTTTTGTTATATGGTAGATACAATTTTATTGATTTATTTCCAATAATTTCAAAACAGTCGAATTTATATACATTGGTTTAAAAAAGATTTGGGCAACTTTGAAGGGGTTTCAAGCAATTTCCTATTTCTTATTCAATTGATATCATATAGGGCATGAGATATGATCAAATTTTCATGGGTCATGTGATAAAAAATACTTGTTGACCTCTACTAACTATGCTATTTAAAGGTGGGATGTGTAGGACAATACTTAGTGTACCTGGTAATCATTTTTTGAAATTAGCGAAATTAAATAGGTGTCCTTCTAATTAACTTGTTGACCTCTCCAAACCTTGCCATTTATGGGTACCTGCTTCTTCTACGCTATGGAGGAAATCAAGTAAATCATTGAAATTGACTCGTCCACATCATACCCAGTCCAATAAAAATAAATGAACTTAAGAGTGTACTTTTCAATTCCTTAATAAATGTATTTTTCTTGTAGATGCATGACTTGGTATTACTATAATTTTGTAGTATTTTTAATTTTCAATACTAAAAAATTCTCTGTTGTTTTTTGTTTTTTTTTTAAATTCTCCATTGTTTTACTTTAGTAAAAAAAATTAATGGCTACGAGATAAAACTATACAAGTCTAGTATGATCAACGAAGTGGACATAGATTGTACATGTATTTGAACTTCATTCTTATATTTTATTTCTTATTTCCCGTATGTCGTCATCTTTGGTTATTTTACTTGTTTAATGGTCTTGTTGGATTTTTGGTTTCTAAACATACGACCAAGTTTGACATGATGACATTTTCTAAGACTATATAACATATAGCCCAAATGTGTGCATTCATTTTGCAAACTATATGGTCCGGCGTGTTGTCACTTGAATAGAGTAATACATGAATTATGGTGAAAGATAAACAATATTTACACTACAAGAAAACAATCGTTTTACAACGGACAGAATCGATGTTAAATCGATGTAAAATCAGGTTTGGAACGATTTAGCGACGATTGTCATTTCGTCGTAAATTGTTCGTCGTTAAACCCTAATCGTCGTAGAGTCGTCGTAAAATCTGGGACGCATATAAATCATCGTAAAACCGTCGTAAATAATTCGTCGTAATAATACGACGAATTTACGACGATTATACCACAGACGTGTTACGACGATGTTACGACGGATTATTTACGACGATGTTACGACGGATTATTTACGACGAGGTTACGACGAATTCCTTACGACGAATTTACGACGATATATCGAATTATATTAATTAATAAATTATTATTTAATAAATAATAAATTTAAATATATATTAATAAATTATAATTTAAATAATTATAATTAAAATTTTATAAATAATTCTAAAATACAAATTTTAAATATATAATAAAATAATTAAAATTTTATTAATAATTCAAAAATACAAATTAAAATCCCAAATACAAACTACAATATACTAATTAATACCAAATTCTTCAAAAAGTTCCTCGTCGGTTCTATGCAACAATTCCGCTCGCTTTTTCGCGAGCGGATCCGGATCCTGATCTTCATCCTCATCCCTCGGTCCCGATGTCGATGCTTGCTGCGCTCTCAGGGCCTTCGCCAAGGCGGGATTATCCACAGCAAGAAGTTCGAACAGAGAATCGTATCCTTGGATCGTCTTACCTAATCCAAGGATCTTCTGATCGGATTCCGCTTGCTTCGCCCGTAAAGTGTTGATCTCGGAATGGGCGGTGTTCAACTCGTTCCTCAACCCAACCGGATCGTTGGTCGGACGATGTGCGGAAGCCGAGGCAACATAACTATCTCTAATCGATCCCATCCCTAAAACTCTGCCCTTTTTCTTCGGGGCAACCTAAAAAACAACGTTAAAATTAATAAATTGAATACGAAATAATTAAAAATTTAATATGAATATTATTAATTACCTCTTCATAAATCTCGTCCATCTGGGCTGTGGTCAAAGCCGCATTGGACTGGACCGAGCTACCGCCAGGTGATAGCTGCTGAGAGAGCTGAGTTTGACGCTCCTCGATCCGTGCCTGCACGTTATTGTAGACCTGCTCCGCCCGAGGATCCACAAATGAACCGTCTTTCTTTTTGTGAGTTTCCTCAAAAACTCGAGTCATCGGAGGAAGTTCGCCTCCGTTGCCTAAGCAAATGACATTCGGAAAATATAAACGGTTAAATAATAAATTTAATTAATTACAAAAGCAGGAAAAAAAAAATATTAAAAAAAAAATCATACCATTTGAAGACGTCTTCCCGCAAACGAAGTTTGGCCTGAAGTATGTGGCAACACCGCAGGCCGACCGTCTGGACCGACAGTGTTCCGAGAAGCCGAACACTTAGCAGCCACTTGCTGCGAATGCGGATCCATCCAGTGTGTCTTCAAGCGGATCCATCCAGTGTGTCTTCAAGCCGTTCCAAACTTCGGAAGACATGTACGGGGGCTTCGCCTCATCGCCGTCAACCTCCCACTTCCGCTTCCAATCGGAGACGGTATTGTTGAGCCGCAACTTTCCATTCGCCTTAAACTCCGTCTTCACCGTCTCGTTGATCGCAACATCCCAGTGCCATTTTTGCTATAAAAACAAAAAAACAATTAGAAATGATTAAATAAAATAAAATTAAATAATTATTATAAACCAAAAAAACAATTAAATTACGTACCGCGAAACATTTGAACCACGTATCAACGACGTCGCTCGGAACAGCAGACCAATTGCGGTGAGGCTCCTCGAAGTAGGCTTTGATTGTGTCAGACACACTCCGCCCGACTTTGTTGTCTTCCTTAAACCTGAAATATAAAAATAAAATTAAATGTCAAAAGCATATATTAATGACAAAAAAAAAAAAAAATTTAGCTTACGTACCAAAAAGTACCCGACGGGCGGAGCGGATCTAACCGGGGTAAACAATCATGATCCGGCGACCGCAAAATGTCCTCGACCGTCAATCACGCATATATCAAAGCGGGTCGAGGGGTAGGAGCATCTGGCGGTGGCGGGGTCGCCTGTGGGGCGGGCCCAGTGTCCGGAACCACAGACGGTGTGGCAGACGATGATGGGGCGACATCCGAATTAACACTCGGCCTCGACACGCCACCCATAAATGCGCAATAATGATTCCTACGTGGCCCCATATATAAAAAAAAATTAACGACTATCAAAAATATAATATATCCAATGTAATTCCAATCATATATAATTCAAATTCTATCTAATTATTCCAATCCCTATCTACTATTAACAATCAAATATACTAATCTAATTTATTAATAAAACAAAAAACAAAAAAAAACAAAATTTACCTTAGAGAGAGAAAGCTCCGGAATTCGGTAGAGAGAGAAGGAGATTGTGAATTGTGAGGGAAAAATCTGGGCTCGGGTATATATAGATTTTGTGGCCGTCGTAATTTCGATGCAATATTACGACGATTTTACGACGGTCCGTCGTAAAATCGTCGTAATTCACGAAACCGAATAGTAAACCAATAAGAACAATTTCCCTACGCGGGAAATTGTCACTCCACGCGGGAAAATTAATTTTTGGGTACGACGATTTTACGACGGAATCGTCGTAAAATCGTCGTAATTGACCATCGAAATTACGACAGATACGTCGTAAGTTCGTCGTAATAATATAAATTTAAACCCTAAACCCTAAACCCTAACACACATATCCGTCTGGTATTAACGAAGTATATTTGTACATCAAAAACTTTTCATTATACCCAATACAATCAATAATGATGATTGAATATGAGAAATGGAATATTTCCTTATCTCCGCTTAATACTCCATAACATTCGTTGTATAAGTTTCATCTTAACATGCATGAAGTATAAATTGTTAATCATTTTTGTATTACGTCAAACAACGAATCGAGAACTTATGTAAAACAATATAATTGATGCAAAACCAAACATTTATAACCAATCCTAAACCCTAAACCCTAAACCCTTTTACCCTATTAAGTATTACGACGATATTACGACGAATTCGTCGTAACTTTGTCGTACTTTACCATCGACATTACGACGAGTTCGTCGTAACATCGTCGTAAAGGTTGAATTTGAAATAACACGATACCATTCTATTGAACCGGAAATTTGAATTAAATGGTTAAAGGTTTACGACGATATTACGATGAATGTCTTTAATCGTCGTAAATCCGTCGTAATAATGATAACCGGAGATAACCGGAGAGGTGATCGAAAGGACTCCCGCAGGTCTAATATTCGACAAGTGGGAATCCTTACAATCCCATCTCCGATTATCTCCGGTCATATGCCGAGATCAAGTTTTATTATAAAAATTAAAATAAGAGCAGTTAATTACATATATAAATCAATCAGAATCATCATCGCCGCTCGGTTCATCATCTTCATTGGGTTTATCATCTTCAGGTTGAGAATCATCGTCACTCTCATCAAACTTTTCGGAATCGCCTTCTTCTTATGTGTCGTCAGGTAAACATTCAAGTTCCCGGTTGCGGGGATCAATTAACAGAACGTTTTCCGTAATCTCTGGTTCTGTAATGTCACAGCAAGAATCTTGTTGCATTGGAAGATCGTCAACACCAACAATTTTACCCCTTGGAGCTATTTTAATAACTGATAACCATGTGGGCCCAGTGGTTCGAACTCGCGGATATGGCACGAACGTTACTTGTTCTGCTTGTGATGCTAGGATAAATGGGTCAAACTTGTTATATCGCCGTGCTTCGTTGACGTCGACCACACCAAATTTGTTAATTCGCACCCCTCGACCGACTGTTGGATCGAACCAATCACATTTGAAGAGAACGCATTTCATACTAACCAAGCCGGGGTACTCAACTTCAATTATTTCCTGCAACACCCCATAAAAATCTATTTCACCCCTAACACATACTCCGTAGTTGGTAGTTGCCCGCTGAACACCGTATTTGTATGTATGAAACACATAACCACATGTGAAATACATGGGTGCAGTCGTTATCTTCCCGAGGGGGCCTTGTAGTAACTCATGAAACCATATTGGATATGCAGGGTCGCCATGATCCACCTATGAATTGAAAAAGGCACATCGAGAAGTGTGCATGTTAGATCGAGCATCGATATACTTGATGAAATTTTTTTATTACGTAAACTTACTTGTGTCTTCAACCACTTAGCAAAGTGACGATCTTTACGATCGTTTATTTCATCATCTGAAACGCCTTCAATGCATTCTCGTACCTGACTAACAAATAAACTGCAAAATACATATATATACATTGAAATTAATACATTTATCTATATATATAATTAATAA
>PKMM01049360.1:2889-35255 GCA_002933915.1 Eutrema heterophyllum | reverse complement strand
GACTGTCTTCACGAAAACTGGCATAACTTTTGATCGCACCGTTGGAATGACCTCAAACCACTTCCATATGAAAGCTAATCCAAAGATCTGTCTTGTGTCCAAATTTGAGCTCAATCCATCGGTGGGAAGTTCTTCAAATCTTCATTTAAAGTCGCGACTCGTGCTTCAGTGAGTATCGACCGACACTAGTTAGTGTCGATCGATACTGAGGCCTCAAATCCGGTACTCAGCTACACGAACTTCTGTTTTGCTCCAAAATGCTCCAAAATGCTCCAAAATGCTCCAATTATGCTCCAAACGTGCTAAAACCTGTAAAATACTCTAAAACACTACGAAATAGTAGAAAGACTCTATAAAACGGACCTATATCATGGCCTAAAAGGGGTAAAAACCATGATATATCAGTCCACCAGCTATTACAAGGCAAGATTATGAGATCAAACCTCAGAGAATTTCGAAGAGATCTGCAGCACTACCAAGTCGAATGGGTTACCAGCTTATTACCTCAAGTGCAAGCTCTTCCCTTTCTTTTTGGCAAACAAGGCGCTGAGATGGCTCAAGTCACTTTCTCCTGGGTCGTTACTACTTGGGAATGCAGAGCTACTTTCTTGGACCACTTCTATACCAAGTCTAAGACAGCTTCATTACGGATCGGAACAAAATCATTACTTTCCAGCAGCACGCGGGAGAGTCTCTTTGCGAAGCTTGGGAGAGGTTTAGAGAGTACCGCAGAGAGTGCCCACACCATGGGTACTCATATGAGCAGATTTTAAGCATCTTCTACAATAGAGTTGATTGGGACTACAAGAACGCCCTTAATGCTGCAAGCAATAGAGATTTCATGACTAAGACTAAGGAAGGAGCGTACTAGTTGATAGAAAACTTGGCTGAAAGTTCTGGAAATCGCTGCCTTGAGTATGACAGGTCTAAATGTGTCAACAGTGTGGAGTCGCAGAAGATTGATGAGCTGACTGCAAAAGTGAACTTGCTGCTTAAAGGAAATCATAGAGGTGTGCAGTCTTGCGAGGAGAAAGTAGATGTATTTTTCTGTCGGGATTAGCTAAAGATGAGAGTGATGACCTACAGAAGGTGAACTTCGTTAGTGGACAGGGGTATGTGCAAAACAGAGGAGTCAACCAGAATTACCGAAACCATCCGAATTTGTCTTATAGAAGCACCAATGTCGAAAACCCCCAAGATCAAGTGTACCCTCAGCAAGCTCAACAATCCAAAGGAAAAACTTTTGTGCAAAACGCAGGCGTCTCAGGTTTTTTTCAGGGCTTTCAAGGTCAGAACAATTTTCAAGGTGGGTTTCAGCAGAAACAACCATTCAACACCTTCCAGATAGCATCACCAGCCCCATTACAAGTTCTTGTGAGCTCTGCGAATGGCTCTCAAGATGAGCTTAAGGTATTTATGCAGCAACTCCTGCTCAACCAACAACAGTATGCTAAAGAGATCAATGTCAAAGTGGATGGGATGTATCATGATCTAAACATCAAAATTGAGGCCATCAATAGCAAGTATGAGTCTCTTGCTACACATGTGAAGAAACTCGACACATAAGTAGCACAGACTGTTGATGCAATCAAGAGACAACCAGGAAATCTTCCGGGAAAAGTAGAGACAAATCCCAGAGAGCATTGCAATGCAATCACTGCTCAAGGAGAAATGAAGACTATACCTGAGTTGGAGAATGAGTTGGAAGCACGTGATGTTGCAGCAGAGAAGAAACACGCTTCCAATACCCCACCACCATATGTTCCTAAGGTGCCATACCATGTGCCACCCAGACACCTCATGAAGCCTATTATTGGAGAGAAGCTGAGTGGTTTTGATAAGTTGGTGAGGAGGATTCCACATGAGATCTCATTTGAAGAAGCATTGGAAGATCGACCTTTGTTAGATTTCTTCCAGAATTGCAGAGAGACTCTAGAAGAGATTAAGGCACTCTTCATCAAGGCAAGGAGCACACCACCACCAATGAAGCAGTTGTCTAAGATTGAAGACCCCAGGAAGTTTGATGTTCCATGTTCTATCTTTGGAGTCGGCTTTAAAGAATCTCTTTGGGTCTAGCGTGAATCTGATGTCGAAGGCTGTTGCAGAGAGGTTGGGAATTGTTGATATGAAGCCTCCTCATATGACTCTTTCGTTCGTTAACTCGTCCACCACGACCCCAATTTGCTTGTTAATGTAAGAAATTGCTTGGTTCCTACTGATTTTCAGGTTGTGGAGATGAGTAAAGGTTCTGACATGCCTATGATTCTAGGAAGACCATTCATGGCTACAGTGGAGGCAGTTGTAGACATGCCCAATAAGAGAATCTCACTCTCTATTATTGATAAAAAGGTCTTCTACAAAGCCATCCCCACTAGAGGAGCTCCCAAACACGTCTCTTGCATCATTGTTGTCACAAGATAGACATTGGTGGTTGATCCTTGGAAAGAACCTTATAAAGAGGACGAAGTCAAAGTAGTCTTAGATGATCCTCCTATCATTAGCAAGAGCGACATCATAAAGAATAAGGCACAAGGGAAGGTAAAAAGCAAAATAGTCAAGGGAGATGCCTATATAACTTTGATCCTTTAGAAGTGTGATGGAGATTCCATTGAGTATAAGGTGAAGTGCAAAGGAACTTCGAAGCCATTCTCTAAGGCTATAGCCATTCTCACTTCAAAGCTGAAAGAGAAGGAAAAGAAGCTGTGAAGGGTATGTTGAGCAGAGTTATGAAGCTGGAGATGTCTAATTGTGGAACTTGTTTTGGGGCAAGTTCTCATGCTCATCATGACTGATACATGATCCAAAGTCAAGCTAGCAACTTTAAACAAGCGCTTGGTGGGAGGCAACCCACCGGTAAGTTTTCTTTTATTTTATTTTATTTTATTTTTCTTGAGTCTGTTTTCCCTTCCTCTTGATTTATTTTCACACCGAGACGGTGTGAAATAAGTCTGGGGGAGGGTCTCTGTCGTTACTAACTATGTTTTCTTTCTTGAGTCATTTTGGTGTTTTTCTTGAGTCGTTTTATTGAGTCAAAAATTTGTTGTAGATGATGATCACGATCTTGGATTTCTTGTTCTGGTTTTTCATCTAAGTGACCATTGTTGCAGAGTTAGCTTCATATCAGACTAATGAAAATCTAAAGGCTGACCAATTGATCAGAGGCATCCATGTTTTCAGAAAAATTCAAAAAGCTTGAGCTAGTTTCTGAGCTCTTCCTTTTACCTCACCGTTGTGATTGGTGTCTTCAGAGCTTAACTCATCATTCGTATCTGACAAAGACAATCTGTGTGAAAGTATGGTACTCCTCTCCCTTGTTTAAAATAAAGCAGAAAAGATGAAATGATTTTCTTTTGAGTAAAGGGCTAGGAAAATTTCCATCGATCCCATTATTTTACTTCAAAAGAAATGACCACACAAAGGTTGGAAGCGAGGTTAGGAAAATTTTCGAAGATACCATTATTCGCTTACACCTTTGAACAAAATAAAAAGAGAAAATGAGAAAAGAATAAGTCTGGGGGAGAGAAAGAGTACCAAAGGTTGTGTAGTTGTCTTGTCATGGCATTGAAAGGGAAAGAGTTTATAAGGTTCTTGGCACTATAACTTTTTGGTGTGACCCATCGATGATAGCTATTGAATTATTTTGTGAGACTATGTGTTGAATCTGGGAAAGCTGCAATGCCTGCGGAGAAGTACATGGTGGTTCGATTTGGAGCTGGTTTGGCAACATGTGGATTACTAAGTTGGATGATCATTGCAGAATTCCAAAGAAAATGTGAGTCTTCGTGTTTTTCAAACCTCGTTTCCATGTTTTGGTTTTCTGTTTGCTTGAGGGCAAGCAAAAGATTAAGTCTGGGGGTTGATGTGTTGCGTTTTTGACGCATTTTAACCTATGTTTTGAATGGTTTTCCGAGTCCTTATCGAGTCTTTTAGTCATTTTTGAGTCATTTCAGGTCAAAAGGCCTTCGGGACGGAGTTTGGAGATTAAGGAAGGAATTGGGGCTAGAAAGGCAAGGAAATCATGAAGAAGTGAATGTCAAGCAGTTTTATCGGCCACTTGACCGATAGAGGAGGCCGATAGAATCACCCGATGAAGATCTGAAGAAGTCACTTATGGCAAGCAGTTTTATCGACCAGTTGGGGGTTAAAGGAGGCCGATAAAAAAACCCAATCTTATGCCAAAGAGTATCAGCTCTTGTGGAAGTTTTTATCGGCCATTTGGGGGATAAGAATGGGCCGATAGAATGATGGATCCGAAGCCAAAAGATGTCAAGCTCCTGTGATGGTTTTTATCGGCCATATGGCCGATAAAGGAGGCCGATAAAACGCCACATCCAAAAGCCGAAGAAACACAAATGTTGAGCTCGTGCCAAGTGTTTTTATCGGGGGATAAAACCCGGCCGATAAAACTCCACTTCTTGACGAGAAAAAAAGAAATTTCGGGTTTTTCCTGTTTTGGCCCAAATTTGCCTAATCTCGACCCTAGACGACTCCAGACCTATTTAGACCTATTTTCTCCTTCTTTTAAGATCACGCTTGATTTATTTTCATCAGAGACCGATTGCTTTTTGTTCTTGTAAGGTTAAGGGAGACAAATCTCTACTTCATACCAGAGAAGATTTCTGAACCCCTTTTGGACTTCTTATTTATCGATTATGAGTTTTTCTCCATATCCTTGCTTGTTCTCTGTTTCCATGTCTGAGTAGTTTCTTAGTTAGGTTTAGGGTTTCAAAGGTATCTATGAATCATTGAATTAGACATAGATAGAGATTTATCTTTTGTGGTTTTCGCTTATCGTTGTGTTCATTGCTTAGGCTAAATTGATCACTTAGTCTCTGATTTAGGGTTTAATCTATTCATCAAAAGTGTTATAGATTGCTTGAAAGAACATAAGCGAGCGAATCGTCCTTAGCCAACGAAAGCTGATGTTAAGGCGATTCATGAACATATCAAACCAATAGCCAACGCACCTAAAAAAATATGCCAAGAAGAAATTTCTGCGAGACATGAGGCGATACTTTTGGAATGAGCCTTACCTGTATAAGCATTGTTCTGATGGTATCTACAGGAGATGTATTGCTGAATCGGAGGTACCCGACGTTTTGTTTCACTGTCATGGTTCTGAGTATGCTGGACACTTCGCTACTTTCAAGACAGTGTCCAAAGTTCTTCAAGCATGCTTCTGGTGGCCTACTATGTTTAAGGATGCTCATACCTTTATCTCGCAGTGTGATGTGTGTCAGAGGAGAGGGAAGATCAGTAAGAGACACGAGATGCCACAGAATTTCATCATTGAGGTTGAGATTTTTGATTGCTGGGGTATCGATTTTATGGGACATTTTCCTTCGTCATACAAGAACCAGTACATTCTAGTTGTAGTGGATTATGTCTCTAAG
The DNA here is from genome assembly GCA_002933915.1 of Eutrema heterophyllum. Lineage (NCBI taxonomy): Eukaryota > Viridiplantae > Streptophyta > Magnoliopsida > Brassicales > Brassicaceae > Eutrema > Eutrema heterophyllum. Next base: position 29,862 of record PKMM01049360.1, on the reverse strand, counting down.
TGGGTGGAGGCAATTGCTAGTCCAACCAACGACTCTTCGGTGGTTCTTAAGCTGTTTAAGACCATCATCTTTCCACGGTTTGGCGTGCTTCGTATTGTTATAAGTGATGGTGGCAGTCATTTCATCAACAGGGTTTTTGAGAAGTTACTGAGGAAGCATGGTGTGAATCATCGAGTGGCTACTTGATACAAGCATGAGGTCGCTGGAACAAGCTCGAAGCTGTTGTAACAAGGCTTGTACTAAACAATTGGACTAAGGTCACTCCTTGTTTTAGTACGGGATAAGATGGAAGCGAAATGGATTGATTAGAACCACAATAGATGTGAAAGTCTACTGATACTTCTAAGGGGTTTCCCCAAGCTCGGACTTAGCTCACGAGTCAAGAGAGAAAGAGTTTTTGGAATAACCAAAACAAACTTAAGCTTTATTAATCAAAGGTGAAAAACAAGAACTACAAGCATGGCATTATATAGCCAAGTTCTCAACTGAAACAAAGGGACAAAAACACATAAAACCTGCAAAAGAAAACAAAAGAAAAACACACAAATCCTGGAAAAGAAAACACACAAAACTCAAGAATATTCAAATGAGCCTAAAGGCTCCACTTAGGAGGATTTTAAGGAAGGTCTTGACTCTACTTTAAGTTCCACTTATTATTATTTGAATCTGCGACAATCCATCTTCCAGAAGCTTCCTAGGTGTCTCCCAAGCTCAGAGAAACCATGCTGAGGTGGGCTTCATGTTTGGGCTTCAACAGATCCCATATGACATTTTCGGCTATGATTGGGTCCATCAGATACGTCTTCACTGTTGGGCCGTTACTGAGCGATTGGCTGGGCTGACTAGGGTGATCTTTGATGTTTTGGAAACTAGACTCAAAGATCTTTGCATCCATATGTGGTTCACTTCCTGAAGTGCCGTGAGCTGAAAGCGACACTTGATTGAACATTTGCTTCAAATCGGAGCTCTCCAACGGGTTTAGGTGCACATCTTCAAACTGATCAAGCCTGATCAGTCCTTCATGATCCAGCTGCTTCATGAACATGTTGAACCTCTTTTCCAGACTCTTGCTCCTAGTTCTTGTCATTGGTCCGCTTGAGATGAGTGGTGCTTGAATGATTTGACTTGGTGGTTCGATGTCCTCATCACTACTCCAACAGGCAAATCAAAGAGATTCTAGAGAAGATAGTGGGAACTTCTAAGAAGGATTGGTCTGCGAAGCTAGACGATGCGTTGGGGGCTTACAGGACTGCTTATAAGACACCATTGGGCACTACACCTTTTCATTTGCTGTACGGGAAAGCATGTTACCTTCCTGTGGAGATCGAGCATAAGGCAGCATGGGCTACTAAGTTGCTGAATTTTGACATGAAGCATGCTGCTGAGAAGCGATTGATCCAGTTGAACGAGCTGGATGAGATTAGGCATCACGCCTATGAGAACTCGAGGCTGTACAAGGAGAGGACTAAGGCGTACCATGACAGGAAAATCCTCGACCGAATTTTCAAACCCAATGATCAGGTACTTCTGTATAACTCTCGTTTGCATTTGTTTCCTGGTAAATTGCGTTCTCGTTGGTCAGGTCCTTTCACTGTCAAGGAGGTTAGACCACATGGTGCACTTGTCCTGCGTAATCCCTCCGGTGAGGAGTTCACAGTCAATGGACAAAGGGTGAAACACTACATACGGAGAACTGAGATCCCAGACGGACACATAATGCCTCTGGATGATGCACCCGCTGCCTGAATGGCAGTACAGTCAAGCTAATGACGTTAAACAAGTGTTTGGTGGGAGGCAACCCACTGGTGAGTCTGTACATATCTTTTTCCTTTCTTTTTATTTTTAATTTTGTGTTTCGTTGTGTCACGTGAAATAGATTCGGACGAGCAGTATCGATCGACACCTCCTAGTATCGATCGACACCCTCCATACGCCAGAGAAGCACCAACTTGCTACGGATATCGATCGACACTATCTAGTATCGGTCGATACCCGCCGCCCAGGTAAGTTTCCTTATAAACCCTACGGTTTTTCTCTTTTGCCTCACAACTCCCATCGACCGACACAAACCCCTTTTTCACCAAAAATCACCAAATCTTTGTTTCTCAACCCTTTTGAGTGATTTATGTGCCTATTACGTGCGGTTTTTCGTGCTCAATCTCTTTCTCTCATTCATTTTAACGATCTACTAGGTATGTAACACGAATTTTCAGCTTCTCAATCCATGCACAAAGTTTAGATTTTCGACTTTTAGGCTTTTAGAACTCGTTTTGTTGAATGCTTATCACTTGATTCGTGTGTTCTAGGCCTAGTCGAACCTTGCCTTACGTTTCATTACCCTTGGTTTGCAATTTTGGAATTTTCGGATTAGTGTTTTCTTCGTGACTGCTCGATACTTGTATGAGTATCGATCGATACCACCATGGTATCGGTCGATGCTCACCATCTACCTTGTCAGAGATTGTTGTGTTTGAGAGAGATGTTGGATTTATGCTGTGTTGCACGTTTGTTAATGATGCAGATGCCGCCTCGCAAGAAGCCACGTGCTGATGATGCATCGAGCTCTAACCCACCTGGCTACGATCGTCCGAAGGAGTACTGTTTAGGCGCACATGTCAAGATCTTCGATGGTCTAACTTGAAATAGAGGGGTCGTAAAGGCTTGCCTTACCAACGACCGTTACTTGGTGCAGATCAACGGTGCGCAGGAGGATATTACTCTCCCCCACACTTACCTCCGCGACATCCCTGCACCACCTCCACCTCGTCCTGCCTCCCCAGTCGCTCCTAGCGCAACATGTAGGCCTCCTTGGCCTAAGATCAGCGAGAAGGCCAAGATCCGCTTGAAAGATGATTACGAGGGTTCCGATAAGGAGATTACAGAGAGCCGGGCTTGCACACACATGCCTATTTCAGAGGAGTGGGACGACTATGACTCCATCTTCTACAACGCCTGGCAGGCGGTTGATGTGCGCCCCACTCGATTTGTGGACACGCATGCTATGCGACAGCTAGGCTTTGACATAGAGCTTGATGGTTTGATCAGGAATATTGGACTGGGGACGATGCCTACGCAACAATATGACTTATACCCCGACTTAGTCCGCCAGTCCCTCGCGTCTGTCCGCGTCTACTACACGGGTGAGCCTCTAGTGACTGCACAACAGGGTGTGCTGACATTCCTGATTCGCGGTGTGCGCTACAGGATTTCTTTCCAGGAGCTCTGCGACATATATGGGTTTAACAGATATTTCTCGAGGTGTGAGCTTCCTCGCAGGTTGTTGGATATTGAGGCATTCTGGTCTCATTTCGGGCACGGGGTCTACGACTGCAAGACCACCACACAGATGGATGTGTGCCATCCTGTCATGCGCTGTCTTGTTAGGATCTTGAGCAACACCTTGTTGTGCAAGATGGAGCCTAACAAGATGAGGGTGACTGAGCTGATTGTGTTGTCCATTAGGATCGGGGACATTATTGATGATGAGGCGTACGAGTGGCCTGAGATGGACCTTGCGGTCAACTTAGGTGCTGTCTTTGCGCACCACTTGGAGTCGCTGAAGGTGAAGCCTTTTACCGGACGCGGCAAATCTTCTAGGACAGCAGGTCGCCTGAAGACTGAGACGGTAGGCAGTCTCCTCACTCCCATCTTTCTGCACCTTGGGATCAGTACTACTAGCTGCTCGATAGTGACATCCCGCGAGCTTATGGACCTAGCGCACCTGGAGCACATGCGCTGGCTGAAGCCTGATAGGCGTTGGGTTTTCAGCACTTCTACTGGGCACTATCTGGTTCAGCTCCCCAACACAGATCTCACAGACATTGGCGGTGATCCTGCTCAGCTCCTCTTCGCCCATCATACTGCTGATATGGAGCCTGCACCGGTAACTCGACGTTGAGGCTCCGCTACTAGAGCCCGTCCGCCTGCTTCTGGCCCTGCTGGGGGTCGATCACGCGCGCGCCACGAACCTGCTCCTACACCTACTCTTCCTCCGCCACATGCGATGGAGATGGATCCGTTCCAGTGCTACGTTGTCGAGAGTCTTCAGACCATTTGGAGTGCTATGTCTCGATGCAGCTGCATGGCGTCTCAGCGCCCCATTTCACCACGCTCACCACATCAGGCTGGACCATCTGGCACCGCTAGCGATGACTCTGACGCCACTGAGGAGGATTAGTCCTCTGTTTATTTGGTTTCACGTTTGTTTTTCTTTTCCCTTTTCTGTTTCTTTTCGTTTGAACTTTTGTTATTTTGGGTCTTGTGTCAGCATTTTTATCATTGTGTACTTTGTGGAACTTATGCTTCTATGATTTTTGTTGCTTTTGACTTGTGTTTGAGTGATCTAACAGTGCTAACCACAACACATTTGGATCGTTTGACACACTTTTTGGGCACCATTATCGCTATCAAGAGGAATTCTGTCGACCACGTACTGGTATCGATCGATACCAGTGCAGTGTCGGTCGACACTCATCACCATCTCGGGTAACCTCTTCGATTTTCACATTCCACTTGGTTCATTTGATTTCTTTCACCAAACTCAGGCTTGATAACACTGGGGACAGTGTTGTTTAAGTCTGGGGGAGGTAGTCGCTGACATTGTGTTTGTTTTTCTTAGAGTCAGTCGTTTTTATCAAGTCAAAATTTGTTTTTATTTAGTCAAAATTTTGTTGGAGATTATGATCGTGTTCTTGAAACTGCTGTTTTGATTTTGCTTCCGAGTGTCCACTGTTACAAAATCAGCTACAAATCGACTAATGAAAAATCCAAAGGCTGACTAGTTAACTAGAAGACACACATGTTTTCAGCAGAGTTCTTTTAAAGTCTGAGCCAAATTTCTGCACTTCATCGATGTGGTTAGTATTCATAGAGCTTGATTCCTCATTCATATATGACAAAGGAACCCATGTGTTTAAAAGTGATAGTATCTCTCTCCCCTGTTATAAGTTAATAAATAAGAGCATAAAAGATGAAATGATTTTCTTCTGAGTAGAGGGCTAGGAAAATTTCCAGCGATCCCATTATTCTACTTGGTGAGGGATGATCACACAGAGGATTGGAAGCGAGGCTAGGATTTTCTTATGATGCCATTATTCGCCTACACCCTTTGATACATTGAGAGGGAAGAACCGGGGATTCGGTGGCAAACACCATCAATACTCGCGTCTCATACCTTGATGTGTATATGCGAATCTAAAATAAAAAATAAAAAATAAAAAATAAAAGAAGAAGAGAACAAAATAAGAAATAAGTCTGGGGGAGAGAAAGTGATACAAAAAGTGTGAAATTGGGTGGTTCCTTGTCATGATATTGTATGGGAAAGAATCTAGAAGGTTCTTGGTATTAATCACAGCGATGAAACTGGCGATGAGGGGTTTAATTGAACGATGCTGCGAAATAATGTGTGTAGTCTGGGGAAGCTGCGAATGTCTACGGAGAAGTAAATGGTGGTTAGATTTGGATCTAGTTAGGTGAGATTTGGGTACTTGGGAAAAGGGTCATTGCAGTGTTTCATGAACAGGTGAGTCTCCGCGTTTTCAAACTTCTTTCTCTGGTTTAGTCTTCTATTTGCTTGAGGGCAAGCAAAGGCTTAGTCTGGGGGAGTTAATATATCATGGTTTTTACCCCTTTTAAGCCATGATATAAGTCCGTTTTATAGAGTCTTTTGGAGTCTTTTAGAGTCTTTAACAGGTTTTAACACGTTTGGAGCATAATTTGAGATATTGGAGCTTTTTGGAGCATTTTGGAGCAAAACAGAAGCTTGTGTAGCTGAGCACCCGATTTAGAGTCTCAGTATCGATCGACACTACCCTAGTATCGGTCGATACTCATTGCAGCAAGACAGAAGTCGCGACTTTTATGAAGAGTTGAAGAATTGCAAAATTGCCCATAAGTCTTTAATAATTGCAATAAACCCCAAAACGTGTTTTAGGTTATTAATTAGGATTTTGAGCCACTTTTCTTGGCTACGCTTGATTAAGCTTGATTTATCTGAGTTTTTGTGAGAGAGCTTTCTGAGGGAGACAAGTCTGAGACTCTGTTCGTCCGAGAGAAGATTTTGAACCCTCTTGTTACTCTCCTTTTTATTATTTATTTGAGTATTATTTCAGCCATGTTTATTATCTCAATTATCATGTATGAGTAGTTCTCTTGTTAGGTTCAGGGTTCTCATACGGGTTTTCTCTGAATGTTAGGTTAATTGAATAATTAGGATTCACCATCTGAATTAGTTATTCGCCTAGGTTGTTCTCAAAGCTAATTCTAGACTGATCACCTAGAACTTAGATCTTAGGATAATTGGTTAGGCACGATAGTGCGATTAATTACCTGACAGAACCTAGAGTGAGAAAAATAACTATTCACAAAGAGATTTGGTTTAGTTGTTTTGTGAACAAATCAAACTTGAACTAAAAGCTGGTTTAGACTTTAGGATTCGCAAAGAGATTTGGAATTTTAGGATTTAGACTTAGATAGTTTTCGCAACGAGAGTTGGTTGGCTATACTTTAGTGATTTGAGTTCAAGAACCGCGCTAAAACTGAATCATGTTAGCTAGTTTATCTACATTCATTGAGTTCCTGAGAAATACCCTGAGCCTATCTTTCTTCCAATCGACTTACAACACATTTAAATTACACATTGCTTTCGTTTACAACTATTGGTTTAGCTTAATTCTGATCTTTATAATCTACTGAGTGATATCTGGAGTTCTTGTGTTCGACCCCTAACTATACTGCAACACTGCTTTAGTACTTTTTAGGGTATTAATTTGAGCATATCACCTAACCCAAATTACCCGAACTTTTCGGATAAAGATAATATAAATTACTCGTTTGGGTCAAGATCAATTCTTTCAACGGGTAAAGGGTAATTATTCGGGTACCCCAATTACCCGTTTGAATAACTAAAATTTATCTCAATTTATTAAATTCTTAAAATTACTTAAAATTACCTTCTATTTCTTCAAGTTATCCAAAATTTTCTAAAAACTATCTAAAAATTGTAATATTATACAAAATTACCCGTTCATATAATAATTTTACTCATCTGAATTACCCGTTCGCGTAGTTAATGTTATCATATTTTACCGTTTTTAGAGGTTTGTTTGTAATTAATTCTTGTTTGTTTTTAGATATTTTCTAGTGTTTTATTGTATACTAGGTGGTGATCCGCGCTTCGCGTGGGATTTTCTTTTTGTTTATTACTTTTTCTTTGTTTCTTTGTTTTACCTCCTTTTTGAGAGACCAGTATTTTTTGAGTTTTTTGGTTTTTTTATTGAGTCAAAATATTTGTGGCTTCTCAATTAATATTAGTAAGACGTATTGAGTAACGTATCTTATGTTTTTTGAACCCTAATATTGATATGGTCAGCGGTCAAATATGCACATTAATTCGGTCAACAGTCTAATATGGACATTGGTAACTGATGTAATAAGTTATAGTTAGGAGCTATAAAAAGAGAAAGAGGGCATTGTTGCAATCATAAAAATCTTCTCACCGAATTTCACATCCATACATCTTTTATAATTTTTTGAAGTTATGAGGTCTGCAATGTTGTGTGTGTTTTCTTGTGTTATCATGTTCCTTATGTTGAATCCGGTTCCAGGTAATATATCAATCTCCATTTAGCTTTGGTATGCCGGTTACGAATGGAATTTGAAAACTCATTGCGAAAGATGTTACTTCAATTTTTTTAAAAGGAAAGGATTCTAGAATATGGTTTAATTTTAAAGTTGCTGCGTTTTCACTTATATATTTAAAATTTTCTTTTCGTTCATATAAAATAATAGAGATAGAGGCTCAGAAGACGAAGATGTGCGAGATCACTGGTGTTTGGAATAATCGAGATTGCATCAGTAATGATACGTGCGTAGCCGCTTTTGCGGAGAAGAAAAAAAAGGTTACTGATTGCAGATGTAGTCTAGCAAGTTACCCTGATCTTGTTTGCCATTGTAAAACCGCTTGCTAAGTTATATTATAGCTTCATAATCAATATATATATAAAGTGAGTTTTATACTTTTCTAGGCTACATACATCAATATTTATAACATCTAATTAAAAGATGTCACTTCATCAGTTAGTTTATATTTTTTTTCCGACTCATTGCAATAGATTGGAGAATTTAACCTATCAAGTGGTATAAAAAATCCCAAGAGAAATATATAAATCCATCAAGGGGTACATGCACTCCCACTGAGGGAAATACAAACCCGTAAAGGGTAACTGACCTCACAGTAGAGGCGAAATAGCACTCCTAAAAGGAATAGAACAAATCCCAATTCAGGATTACAAAGGCGCCAATTGCTCATATGCCCATTCAAGGGACACAAAAGAACACGAATACTCTCGTTATAAAATTCAATTTATTTTACATTTCCTTTAATCAAAAAGAGGCCAATTACACTTTAGTCCAAAATAAAACTCGATATTTACCAATTCAACCTAACTAATTGCCCACCCGGATATTCTAACCTAACCCAAACCCAACTGATTTCCCCCCCACCCCCCCCATTCTCTTCCTTTTTTTCAATATCGTATCCTCTGCTTTCCCTTGTAACACGAAAATTCCAAAATCCATTGCTTTCTTCTTTTCCGTCGATTTCTCCTTCTCATTCGATTTCTTCTTGGACACACCTCTCGAATTCGGCAATCGGTAGAAATCTTTTAGACAGTGAAACAGTGACCACCGAAGATGAAAAAGGTATCTCCTTTTGTCTTTGTTTCTCTCATCCTCTGATGTTGCAGACGCGAGGTCAGATTTCTAAAGGCACAACCCTGTTTAAGGTAGGCCTGAGCATTTTGGGTTGGGTAATCCGACACTCCATGTACCCGACCCAAATTACCCGAACTTTTCGGATAAGGATAATATAAATTACTCGTTTGGGTCAAGATCAATTCTTTCAACGGGTAAAGGGTAATTATTCGGGTACCCCAATTACCCGTTTGAATAACTAAAATTTATCTCAATTTATTAAATTCTTAAAAATTACTTAAAATTACCTTCTATTTCTTAAAGTTATCCAAAATTTTCTAAAAACTATCTAAAAATTGTAATATTATATAAAATTACTAGTTCATATAATAATTTTACTCATCTGAATTATCCGTTCGGGTAGTTAATGTTATCATATTTTACCGTTTTTAGAGGTTTGTTGGTCATTAATTCTTGTTTGATTTTAGATATTTTCTAGTGTTTTGTTGTATACTAGGTGGTGACCCGCGCTTTGAATGGGATTTTCTTTTTGTTTATTACTTTTTCTTTGTTTCTTTGTTTTACCTCCTTTTTGAGAGACCAATATTTTTTGAGTTTTTTGATTTTTTTATTGAGTCAAAATATTTGTGGCTTCTCAATTAATATTAGTAAGACGTATTGAGTAACGTATCTTATGTTTTTTGAACCCTAATATTGATATGGTGAAAGGTCAAATATGCACATTAATTCGGTCAACAGTCTAAGATGGACATTAGTAAATGCTGTAATACGTTACAGTTAGGAGCTATAAAAAGAGAAAGAGGGTATTTTTGCAATCATAAAAATCTTCTCACCGAATTTCACATCCATACATCTTTTATCATTTTTTGAAGTTATGAGGTCTGCAATGTTGTGTGTGTTTTCTTGTGTTATCATGTTCCTTATGTTGAATCCGGTTCCAGGTAATATATCAGTCTCCATTTAGCTTTGGTATGCCGGTTACGAATGGAATTTGAAAACTCATTGCGAAAGATGGTACTGCAATTTTTTTAAAAGGAAAGGATTCTAGAATATGGTTTAATTTTAAAGTTGCTGCGTTTTCACTTATATATTTGAAATTTTCTTTTCGTTCATATAAAATAATAGAGATAGAGGCTCAGAAGACGAAGATGTGCGAGATCACTGGTGTTTGGAATAATCGAGATTGCATCAGTAATGATACGTGCGTAGCCGCTTTTGCGGAGAAGAAAAAAAAGGTTATTGATTGCAGATGTAGTCTAGCTAGTTACCCTGATCTTGTTTGCCATTGTAAAACTGCTTGCTAAGTTCTATTATAGCTTCATAATCAATATATTTATATATAAAGTGAGTTTTATACTTTTCTAGGCTACATACATCAATATTTATAACATCTAATTAAAAGATGTCACTTCATCAGTTAGTTTATATTTTTTTTCCTTCTCATTGCAATAGATTGGAGAATTTAACCAATCAAGTGGTATAAAATTTCCCAAGAGAAATATATAAATCCATCAAGGGGTACATGCACTCCCACTTAGGGAAATACAAACCCGTAAAGGGTAACTGACCTCACAGTAGAGGCGAAATAGCACTCCTAAAAGGAATAGAACAAATCCCAGTTCAGGATTACAAAGGCGCCAATTGCTCACATGCCCTGCAAGGGACACAAAAGAACACGAATACTCTCGTTATAAAATTCAATTTATTTTACGTTTCTTTGTAATCAAAAAGAGGCCAATTACACTTTAGTCCAAAATAAAACTCGATATTTACCAATTCAACCTAACTAATTGCCCACCCGGATATTCTAACCTAACCCGAACCAAACTGATTTCCCCCCCATTCTCTTCCTTTTTTTCAATATCGTATCCTCTGCTTTCCCTCGTAACACGAAAATTCCAAAATCTAGTGCTTTCTCCTTTTCCGTCGATTTCTCCTTCTCCTTCGATTTCTTCTTGGACACACCTCTCGAATTCGACAATCGGGAGAAATCGTCTACACAGTGAAACAGTGACCATCGAAGATGAAAAAGGTATCTCCTTTTGTCTTTGTTTCTCTCATCCTCTGATGTTGCAGACGCGAGGTCAGATTTCTAAAGGCACAACCTTGTTTAAGGTAGGCCTGAGCATTTCGGGTTGGGTAATCCGACACTCCCTGTACCCGACCCAAATTACCCGAACTTTCCGGATAAGGATAATATAAATTACTCGTTTGGGTCAAGATAAATTCTTTCAACGGTTAAAGGGTAATTATTCGGGTACCCCAATTACCCGTTTGAATAACTAAAATTTACCTCAATTTATTAAATTCTTAAAAATTACTTAAAATTACCTTCTATTTCTTAAAGTTATCCAAAATTTTCTAAAAACTATCTAAAAATTGTAATATTATACAAAATTACTCGTTCATATAATAATTTTACTCATCTTAATTACCCGTTCGGGTAGTTAATGTTATCATATTTTACCGTTTTTAGAGGTTTGTTTGTCATTAATTCTTGTTTGTTTTTAGATATTTTCTAGTGTTTTATTGTATACTAGGTGGTGACCCGAGCTTCGCGTGGGATTTTCTTTTTGTTTATTACTTTTTCTTTGTTTCTTTGTTTCTTTGTTTTACCCCCTTTTTGAAAGACCAATATTTTTTGAGTTTTTTGGTTTTTTGATTGAGTCAAAATATTTGTGGCTTCTCAATTAATATTAGTAAGACGTATTAAGTAACGTATCTTATGTTTTTTGAACCCTAATATTGATATGGTCAACGTTCAAATATGCACATTAATTCGGTCAACAGTCTAATATGGACATTAGTAACTGTTGTAATAAGTTACAGTTAGGAGCTATAAAAAGAGAAAGAGGGCATTGTTGCAATCATAAAAATCTTCTCACCGAATTTCACATCCATACATCTTTTATAATTTTTTGAAGTTATGATCGTCTGCAATGTTGTGTGTGTTTTCTTGTGTTATCATGTTCCTTATGTTGAATCCGGTTCCAGGTAATATATCAATCTCCATTTAGCTTTGGTATGCCGGTTACGAATGGAATTTGAAAACTCATTGCGAAAGATGGTACTACAACTTTTTAAAAAGGAAAGGATTCTAGAATATGGTTTAATTTTAAAGTTGCTGCGTTTTCACTTATATATATAAAATTTTCTTTTCGTTCATATAAAATAATAGAGATAGAGGCTCAGAAGACGAAGATGTGCGAGATCACTGGTGTTTGGAAAAATCGAGATTGCATCAGTAATGATACGTGCGTAGCCACTTTTGCGGAGAAGAAAAAAAAGGTTACTAATTGCAGATGTAGAATAGGTAGTTACCCTGATCTTGTTTGCCATTGTAAAACCGCTTGCTAAGTTCTATTATAGCTTCATAATCAATATATTTATATATAAAGTGAGTTTTATACTTTTCTAGGCTACATACATCAATATTTATAACATCTAATTAAAAGATGTCACTTCATCAGTTAGTTTATTTTTTTTTCCGACTCATTGCAATAGATTAGAGAATTTAACCTATAGAGTGGTATAAAAAATCCCAAAAGAAATATATAAATCCATCAAGGGGTACATGCACTCCCACTGAGGGAAATACAAACCCGTAAAGGGTAACTGACCTCACAATAGAGGCAAAATAGCACTCCTAATAGGAATAGAACATATCCTAGTTCAGGATTACAAAGGGGCCCATTGCTCATATGGCCTTCAAGGGACACAAAAGAACATGAATACTCTCGTTATAAAATTCAATTTATTTTACGTTTCCTTTTAATCAAAAAGAGTTAAAAGAGTGCCAATTACACTTTAGTCCAAAATAAAACTCGATATTTACCAATTCAACCTAACTAATTTCCCACCCGGATATTCTAACCTAACCCAAACCCAACTGATTTCCCCCCCCCCCCCCCCCCCCTCCTTTTTTTTCATATCCNCCCCCCCCATTCTCTTCCTTTTTTTCAATATCGTATCCTCTGCTTTCCCTTGTAACACGAAAATTCCAAAATCCATTGCTTTCTCCTTTTCCGTCGATTTCTCCTTCTCATTCGATTTCTTCTTGGACACACCTCTCGAATTCGGCAATCGGTAGAAATCTTTTAGACAGTGAAACAGTGACCATCAAAGATGAAAAAGGTATCTCCTTTTGTCTTTGTTTCTCTCATCCTCTGATGTTGCAGACGCGAGGTCAGATTTCTAAAGGCACAACCCTGTTTAAGGTAGGCCTGACCATTTCGGGTTGGGTAATCCGACACTCCTCGTACCCGACTCAAATTACCCGAACTTTTCGGATAAGGATAATATAAATTACTCGTTTGGGTCAAGATCAATTCTTTCAACGGGTAAAGGGTAATTATTCGGGTACCCCAATTATCCGTTTGAATAACTAAAATTTATCTCAATTTATTAAATTCTTAAAAATTACTTAAAATTACTTTCTATTTCTTAAAGTTATTCAAAATTTTCTAAGAACTATCTAAAAATTGTAATATTATACAAAATTACTCGTTCATATAATAATTTTATTCATCTGAATTACCCGTTCGGGTAGTTAATGTTATCATATTTTACCGTTTCTTGTTTGTTTTTTAGATATTTTTTAGTGTTTTATTGTATACTAGGTGGTGAGCGCGGGATTTTCTTTTTGTTTATTACTTTTTCTTTGTTTTTTTGTTTTACCTCCCTTTTTGAGAGACCAATATTTTTTGAGTTTTTTAGTTTTCTCTTCTTGTTGTATGATACTTTAATTTCCTTTTTTAAAAACATAACAATTTTTTTTTCTCAATAATTTAATTTCAGACTTCATTCCTGCTATTTTTTGCCTTTCAGATTCCTTCATATTTTACTTTTAGACTTGGAAAACAATGCAAGTAAATGATGAGTTGCCTCTAAGACGTGAATTGAAATTGGTGACTTTAAATTTTTGTGGTCGTGGCTGTAAATTGGTGAATGTAATTTTTCTCGTGGCAGTAATTATGGAATAGATGGCCTGCAAGTCTGTTATGGCTGATATCGAGCTCTTGCAAACTCTTCAGTTTGCAGATTCCTACAATGGTCAAATGTAAAAGTTCATAAAATAAACTGTAAGTCACCTCTGTCCTTAATTTAAAATGTTAAGTAATTAAGAAAACTTGCCTTGCAATTCCATTGAGTTAGACAATTCATTACCACTTAGATCCAGAGCTTTCAGCTTTTTCAAGTGAGGAGAATCGGGCACAAGACAAAGCAAGACTCCGCTAAATATGGACATAAACCAATTCAATACCGTTGTATGGAATAAACTCTGTTTAAGTTCTACTCTAGAAAAGAAAGACAAGCATCCATGGACTATCACAATTAGTGTAGATGCTACCTTGTACTGATATGGAGCTGATAAATCTATTTCCACTTAGATCCAGCAGTTCCAAGTTTGTCAAGATTTTTAAATCTGTAAGGGAGTACATGAGAATATAATAATGATAGGGAATGTTTGTAAGATGCATAGTAGGCTGTGCAAGATATAGACTTCAACGCTTCGTTAAAAATAAAAAACACACCTTTGGCAGGAAATGGACCATACATTCTGTTATCCCCAAGAATCAAAGTTTTTATCGATGTTGCACAATATTCATAGATTCATGGCTTCTGAGAAAAGAAAAAAACACTTCATAAACCTCAGAAAACTGTGTTTAATGAGCACTTAGTTCACCGAATTAACAATTAAAATGACCATTCAAAGCCCCCAAAGAGAAATGGTCTGAGGAAGAAGATATATGAGGAGGGGAAAAGAGTAAGAACACACACCTTCGATTTTCTGCAGCTGTTTCTTTACTTTATGCTTACAGCCTTCATAGTGTATGTTTACTTTCAGGTAAGGCAACCTCTGCGTTGTTCAAAGAAACATTAATAATCACAGGGTATGTGGAATTAGGACCAAGAAAAACATACCTCAGATTGGCTGGAAGTGGTTTGAGTTCCACCTTATGAGTTTTCTCCTCGCTCCAATCTCCAAGCTTAGCAGCTTGCTTGGAGCATTCGGCCAACTCCCTGTCTGGACGTAGGGTATCGACCGATACTAAGGGAGTATCGATCGATATTGATGGTGTAGTGTCGAGCATCTTCGAGTAACCAGCAGCGTTTTCACTCAAGCAAACCTCAGATTCAGCTGAACAGACCAACGCCCTCTCCAACGGATCCTCAGGTTGCATCTTCAATAAGTACTTTTCAGCAATGTCCGTGAAAGTATCAACGAAGAAAGTTTGCCCGTCGATGGTTGGTCTCTTCATCATCTTCTCCATGTTAAAGGTCATGACCAAATCACCGATGCTGAGAGCTATCTTCCCATGTCTACAATCAATCAACGCACCAGCGGTTGCAAGGAATGGTCTGCCCAAGATAAGCGGATCTTTGGGCTCAGCATCATACTTCAGGACAATGAAATCAGTCGGGATCAAGCAATTCCCAATCTTAATAGGGACATCTTCGAGTAGCCCCTCTTGAAGTCGCACTGAGCGATCAGCAAGTATCAAAGATATCCTAGTGGATGTGAAGTCTGTCATACCCATCCTCTTGGCAACTGAGTATGGCATTAGGTTAACACTCGAGCCAAGATCGCATAAAGAACGCTCGAACCTTTCAGTGAATATCTTGCAATCCAACACAAAGCTCCCTGGATCTGGAAGTTTCTTTGGTATTATGTTGGTCAAGATTGCACTGCACTCCTGAGTAAGCATCACACACCCTTCTTCAAGGTTCACGTTGCTAGACACCATCTTCTTGACATATCTTTTGAAAGCTGGAGAAGTCTTAATAGCATCGAGGAAAGGAAGTTCAACAATCAGCTTGTCCAATATCTGCTTGCATCTAGAGTCTTCTATTTCCTTCCTAGTTTTCCCAACAGCTCTGGGATAAGGTACCATGGGTTCATAGACTCGTTCTGCAACAACTTTAGGCACCACATTCGAAATCTCAGGTGTCTTCCCGACGGTAGGCTCAGTATCGACCGACACCTTGGGAGTGTCGATCGATACACGGGTTTTGGAGTCGTCCCGTTCCAGTATTTTGACTGGTGTCGATCGACACTGGGGTGTATCGATCGATACCCTGGGGATTTCAGAATCCTCATCGTCGAGATTGACAAAATTCTTTGCAGGTAAGCCACCTTTTTCTCCTGTATTCACCTCTTTTCCACTCCTCAGAGTGATTGCATTTATGTGCTCCCTCCTTGGGTTTTGCCTTTTCACATCTTCTGAAGTTTGAGCAACCTGAATTTCCAACTTCTTTTGGCTCATGCTGAGAGCCTCGATCCTTCCATTCAAGGTCGTGTACAGATCATCCAACTTCCCATTAAAGCTCACTGTCATCTTATCCTGCGCTTGAACCAGCTGTTCAAGCATGGCCTCGGTCTTACTCTCATGAGTCTTGGGCGGTGGAGATTGATAGGACGAACTCCCATAGTTCCTTGTGTAATCGCTGTTTTGCATTGGTTTTTGGGCAAAGGTATTCGCTCCAAAACCTGAGGGTTTGAACCCTCCTTGCTGAAAGTTGTTGTTGAACTTTCGGTTGTTGTATTGATTCCTCTGACCTTGAAAACCAGAACCACCAATGTAGTTAACATCCTCTACCTCATCCTCATTGAAAACCTCGACATCATCAGCAAAGTGAACAGCCTTCTGCTGCTTGCCCATCAACAAATTATGCACCGAATCTAGCTTCGCATGCACCTCAGCAATCTGTGAACCTTCCATACCACCAGCTAGCTTCCTACGCTCCATGTCAGCACTCTTGGGGCTATTGCTAGATGCAAAATTCTCAATCAGCTGGTAAGCATCATCAAGATATTTGGTAAAGAAGTTTCCATTGCTCGCAGAGTCCAAGGCCATCTGATATCTCCAATCAATCCCTCTGAAAAAGAAACTCAGCAACTGAACCATAGTGTACCCATGATGTGGACAATCCCTCTGATATGATCTGAATCTCGCCCAAGCAGCCTTGAAAGCCTCAGACGTTCCCTGAGAAAACTAGGAAATCTTGTTCCTAAACTCTTCTGACCTCGCATCGTCATAGAAGTTATTCAGGAAAGCAGTCTTAGTCTCGTCCCAGGTAGTCAATGACCCAGCTGGTAATTGCTTGAGCCAATAAGAAGCATCCCCACCAAGAGAGTATGGGAAAAGGTTACAGAACAGATAGTCGTAGGACACTCCATTGCATTTGATGCTAGAGACCAAATCCTCGAACTTCTCAATATGATCCATGGGGTGTTCATGAGAAAGACCATGAAAAGTGTGCTGACCCACAAGAGTGTAGTATGCAGGCTTCATCTCAAATTCATTTCTCTGAAAGGCAGGAGGACGAATCGCTGATCGATTTGCGTAGAACTGATCAGGTCTGTTGCATTCACCAATTGTTCTACCACGCTCAACCGCAGCGTTCTCAGCATTCGCTGCCACTGGAGGGGCAATAATGTTTCCATCTCCATCAAGTCTTTTCCCTCTCTCATTGCACAATTGACCCTCTCGGTCTCTGAAAGCACCAGCCTCATCCTGAATCAAAACCACTGGGTTGTTCATCATTGCTGGCTTCTTTGCTTTTTTGAGTGTGCGTTCCAAATGTGCTAGCTGCTCGTTTGACAGATCAACTAGCTGAGTGCTCTTGTTTCTTCTGGTTTCTCGAGTAGGTATACACCTGAAACACAAAAGTCAAGAACGTAAGTAACTAAAAAAAACGCGACGGGTGTCGACCGATACCACTAGGGTGTCGATCGATACTCGACGATTTAGAAGAAATTCTTCACTAAAATCTAATGGCGAAATTGAGTCCCCGGCAACGGCCAAAATTGATATGCTCAAATTAATATCATATAAGTACTAAAGCAGTCGTTGTAGTATATGTAGGGTCGAACACAAGAACTCCAGAATTCACGCAATAGATTATATAGATCCGAACTAAGCTAAACCAAACAATGAAATTAAATACAAGTGCGTAAATTAAACAAGTTGTAAATCAATGGGAAAGAAGATAGGCTCAGTGTATTTCTCAGGGAATTCAATGAATGTAGATAAACTAACTAACAGGATTCAGATTTAGCGCAGTTCTTGAACTCAAATCACTAAAGTGTAGCTAACCAACTCTCGTTGCGAAATCTACCTAAGTCTAAATCCTAGAATTCCAAATCTCTTTGCGAATCCTAAAGTCTAAACCAGCTTTTAGTTCAATTTTGATTTGTTCACAAAACAACTAAACAAAATCTCTTTGCGAATAGTTATTTTGCTCACCCTAAGTTCTATCAGGTAATTAATCGCACTCTCGTGCCTAATTAATTATCCTAAGATCTAAGTTCTAGATTCGTCAACCTAGAATTAGCTATGAGAACAACCTAAGACGAATAACTAATTCAGATGGTGAATCCTAATCATTCAGTTAACCTAACATTCAGAGAAAACCCTTATGAGAACCATGAACCTAACAAGGGATCTACTCAGACATAGTGATTGAAACAAGCAACATGATTGAATAGATCATCAAATCAAATAAATAGAAAAGAGTAAAAAGAGATTCAGAATTGTCTGTGAACAGAAATCTCTCCAAAACCAAAGTAGAACGAAGCGTAATTGAGTGTTTTTCGAACTCTGTAGCCAAAGTGGCTTAAAAACCTAACTTAAACTCCTAAAACACGTTTTGGGCTTAATTGTAAATAATAAAGTCTTTTGGGCAATGAACACAATTCTTCAACGATTTGTGTCTTGCTGCAGTGAGTATCGACCGATTCTAATGCTTCAAATCGGGTACTCAGCTACACGAACTTCTGTTTTGCTCCAAAATGCACCAAAAAGCTCCAATATCTCCAATTATGCTCCAAACGTGCTAAAACATGTAAAAGACTCTAAAAGACTCCAAAATAGTAGAAAGACTCTATAAAATGGACTTATATCATGGCCTAAGAGGGGTAAAAAACATGATATATCAAATATTCATAATATGGACTACCAATGAGGAGAATTTGAGCCAAAGAAGAAAGTTTCGAGAAAGCACAGAAACCTGAGGCGATAGAACGAAAAACTCACAAAAACTCAAAACAGCAAGCTGACGGCGGGCAAAGCCGCCGGCCACCTACCATCTTGAACCTGGCCGCCGGTCTCTAAGCCACCGCCGGTCACCCAACCATCAGCAGCCTGGCCGCCGGTCAACCATCGTTGGGCACTCGCGAAGACAAGCCAAGACAGCTCCTTCACGGTAAGGAGCGCCGGTTTGAGCCGTTGGGTTGAAGAGGAGACCATACCTGTCAGCCGGTTATAGCTGCCGGTTTGCCACCAAACTTGTACACCGGCCGCCGATCTCCAAGCCATTGTCGGCCACCTTTTCCTCCCCAAACCGGCGACCGTAATTGTTGAACCCCTAGCCACTTGCTCTTCTCCTATAATTACCCACTTGTTGTCATACTTTGAGGATAAATTTTTTGACCAAAAACACTAATTTCCTCCTTGATTTACTCCTTACTTTAAGGTTTATGTCTAGAACTTCTGTTATGAAGAATTCTCTCTCTTTGTGAAGAACTTGTTCTTGAGGATTCTTGGCCATTTTGTCATCATATAGTGAAGCTTTCTCTAAACTCTTTACCTTATCTTTCTTGTCTTTCTTATGGCTTCATTTATATGTTTTCTTTTTCATTATATGTCTATGTGTGAGTAGTTAGATATATGGGTTGTGGGTTAGGAGAACTAGGATGATTTGATATGTTTTATGTTGTTCAAGGATATATATATCTCTAGATCCCTCTATTTAAGGTGAACTCAATGCTAGAACTTGACCTGAACAATCAAGTCTTGATCTTAGGTGTTTCACTTCCCGAAAGGTGTTGTTGAATCACTAGAACAAACCTTAAATCGGCAACTCTTCCCTAGCCAACGAAGGTTGATGTTAGGGTGAGTTGTGAACCAATTCAAATCGAACTTAAGGCTTGTTAGTCATAGATTTCACAAACGAATGTTTAGTTGTATTTGTGACTAACGAAGGGATTAACGCCATGAGAGTGGGTTAATCTAGTTGTGTGTTTCATGTTCTAGGGAGTTACTTAACATTTATCCTTGTTTCATAATTCATTTATTAAAGCATCTTGATTCTCCATCCTACCCATAACCCATACTTTCATTTAATTGTCAAACCGATTCTCTTTTAAGTTGTATGGTCATTGCTTTATCAAGTGATCTTGTGTGTTTATGTTTTAATGTTCATTGCAATTTGTTTTAGTCACTCTTGTTTTAAGCATTCGTAGATATTAATCGAAACAAAAACAAGAAAACGATTCGTCTTAGTTTAAAGAGTTTCATGCATACTTTGTGCGTTGATTCTATATCCTTGTGGTTTGATACCTATATTACTACTTTGATTGCCTTGCACTTGGGGTATAATTAAGGATAAAATCAATCGTATCAAGTTTTTGGCGCCGTTGCCGGGGATATAGCAATTAGCCATTGAGTTTATGATTCTTTTTAAAACTGAGATTTCTTTTTATTTTGTTACTAACCATTTGAACTTGTTTGCTCTTGTCTCATAGGTGTATGAACACAAGAAGTCATAGTCAAGAGAATTTGCAGCCACTTGTGTTAGAAATTCAGAGACTTGAGAGAGAAAACGCAAGAGCAACACGAGAGCGTGCTGAAAACGCGAGACGGTTGGGTATGGATCAAGGTGGGAAAAATCCTCCACTTGGAGGAGATAACCGCCCACCACAACCTCAACACAATGAAGCTCATGGCATGGGACTAGGGAACATCGGGCTTAGGCCACAAGGAGGACCAGTCCATCCCCCTAGACCAGAACAAACGATTGGAGATTTTGACGGAAGTTCGTAGCTAAGTGTAATAGTTCTAAATGAGGAATCAATCCCAAAGTCTTCAAAAACCATCTCAAGTAAATCGTTGTGTTTGAGATCCTCATCAAACTCAAACATTGATGATCCTTGGTTTATATCCAGTACAAAATCCCATTGGTGCTTTTCATTTTTTTTCCACTCTCCACAAACACAAAAGATCTCCACCATATTTCACAAACACAATATAACCTATCAAAAGAAAGACCAGAAAAAACTTCAATGACCAACGAATTTCAATTCATGGCTGCATAAACAAATCATGCTAACAAAGCAAATCCTCCAACATAAAGCAAATGTTACATCATTTCTCTCTCTCTCTCTATCACGAATCCACACTTGAAAACAAACAGATCTTCTACATCTCTTCTTCAACCATAATTCTCTCTCATTCAACTTTGAGAACGATTCACATTCCCAAATAGTAAAGAACAATAATAGTTCATGTTAACTGAATTAATAAACTAAGCAAAATTTGATCTACTACACATGAATTTGCGAAATACTTACTCAAAACTGGCAAAATCGAATTGAAAAATCTAATAGTCAAAGAAGGTACTTGCGATCCTGAAGCGTGACGACAGCTGGATTGTTGATGACTCTGGACAATTGTCGATAACTAATGATGTGAGAAACGAGAGATTACAGATGGATCGGAGGGTGAGATGGCACCCGCCGATTTGAATCCTCCAAGGTCTGGTGTCTAAATCTTGGTTGCTTTCGGAGCTACAGATCGGGATAATCTCTGAGAAATTCGATCGCCGGGGTGATGATGGATGTGAAATCATCGATGATGAAGGAGATGAAATCCGCCGGCGGCGATCGATTCAAAACAATTCTTTTTTAATGTTCTATTTTTTTAATCCATTTAACCTTTAATGAATGCTAAATTTTGTAACTTCCCAAATAAGATGCTATATTTGTCAAGTTTTAGTGTTTTAGTACCATTTTAATCAATTTTTCTATATAAAATGACAAACGTATACATGTAGAATGTGTAAAATCTCATGTTTTGGTTATATATATAATTCCATCCAAATTCCACCCTAAAAATTAGAGAATTGATTCTTTATATGCAGTGGAGGTTGACGGACTAAAATTTCTATGCAGTGGAGGTTGACGGACTAAAATTTCCAGCAACGTACTCAACCGCTTTTATTTTTGTTTCTTAAATACGAACCGATCATTCTCATTGCCCAAAAAAAAGGGAAAGGAAAGCAATTTTCTTCAAAACACATTCTCTCTCTAAACCCTCTCTCTCTCTTTTTCTCTCAAAAGCTGCGTCATCTGTACGATTTCATTCGTCTCTTTGCTTCCTCCGATCGGTCTCCGCACGCTGTGGTATGTTTCTACCTTCTCCGATCCTTGTTTGAGCTCATGATTCGTCTTCGTATATGCGTTTAAATATGCTGAATCGATTTGCAATTTTATCAAATATTTTTGTTACCGATCGTTTGTTTGCTTCGTTGTTGGGACTGTGTGATGTTTGTGTTGGACCAAAATTATAAAGCCAAATTGGACTAAATAATTATTTGGGAAGTGAAAGAAATAGCCCATAAAAGTGTAGGCAAATTAAATGAAGTGCATGTGTTTTTGTCCCACATTGGAAACAATGGGGAAAATTCACTAGTATAAATAAAGACATAGTATTGTCTTTGTTCAAAAGGCTAACACCCATGGTGTTATAGAGAGAGGATGGGGAGCCCCCACGCGCGCCGCCGCCTAGCCTAGCCGGGCTCGGGCTCGTGGTCGTGGTCGTGGTCGTGGTCGTGGTCTTGTGGACAGGGCCATCGGCCCAATAAAAAGTTTTTTTTGGGACAAATTTTTACAATCGCTTTGTCTCAAAATTGAACGTTTAATCCCGCGTTACTAAGAATTTTTTCCCGTAGATCGGTTTACCACTGATACGGAAAACAAATCAAGTCATATGTCGGTATGCGGTGCCACCTTGCGCGACACTTGCGGTGCCACCTTGCGCGACACTTATGGTTCCACCGGTGTGAGTGCGTCATCAACGCCACCTTGCGTGCCACCTCGCGGTGTTCGGTACGTCATGGCGTGCATCATTAACGCCACCTTGCGGTGTTCGGTGCGTCATGGCATGCGTCATCGACGCTCTCCTCCTCGCCTATATAAACGGCCTTCTTCTCTTCATTTAAAAACACACCAAACAATTTGTTCAACAAGAACAACTCTCTCTCTCCCTCGTGTTCTTCTTTGTCTTTAAAATCGTAAGTTTTTTACGTCGAGAGTATATCGTAGTATATAGTTCGTAGATTCCGCTTTCAAGTGAGTGTGAAACGGTCTTGCCACGGTTGTATCCTAGGATTCGAAAATCCTACCGTTCCGTATCACTACGGGGGATTTATTGAATTAAGGAAAGAGATCATATCTCGACTCCATGTATCCATTTTATCATGGAATAGCTTTGTCTCGAATGTTGTCTTTCATAATTCGTTTCGTGTTGTATCGTTTAATCATTGTTTTTAATCACAAGTTTTCAATCCGGTATTTTACGGTACTACAATCTTAATTCAATAAATCCGCTTCTAGTCTATCGCTAAAATCGGATTGAGAATTTGTCAACTTGTTTAAAACGATTTCAAATCGGCTTTCTTTTTTTTTTAAAGAAACCTGGAGCTGTGTTATCCACTTTCTTAACGGATTTGCGATCCGCTCTTTAGCGTTTCCGCGAATCGTTCTCGAAACGGTTAAACACAACGTTTCTGCGAACGCTTTCTAAGCGAGTTTGCAAAACGGAAACGGTGTTTGCGAACGCTTCTTAAGTGATTCCGCAAAACGGTTTAAAATGCTTGTTTAGCATATTAAATCGTGTGTTTAATTTCAAATACTTGAAATTATTCTAATTCTCGTTTTGTTCTTGTGTTGAACAGACTTGCGATCATGGCTGACGAAAACGACAACGTCATTGACGGTCTTCTCGGCCTAAACATTGATGGACCTCCGACTCTAGATGCCGCATTAGCTGCTGATGCGACTAATGAAGGATCAACTGGCAATGCCAACCGAGTGGTCCATTCAAACACGGTCACTACAGGACCGATGCCGGAGAAATTTGACGGACAAGGCTTCAAAACGTGGCAGCACAAGATGTACTTCTTTCTGGCCACACTGAAGCTGGACAAGTTTCTCAAAGAGGATAAACCAATCCTTCAACCTGGGAACACTGACGCTTTCATTGTGGCAAGCGTTGATGCATGGACCCAAGGGGATTTCCTATGCAAAGGCTGGATCCTGGGCCGTCTGATCGACCCATTGTACTTGGTGTACAGTCAGTCTAAATCCTCCAAGGACTTGTAGCTCGCTTTGGAGAAGAAATACAAAGCTCTTGATGCCGGATGTCAGAAATTCGCAACTGCGAAGTTTCTTGACTTCCGTATGGTGGACTCCAAACCAATGATGGAGCAAGTTGAAGCTCTTCAACTCCTTTGCCACGAGATAGTGGCGGAAGGAATGTGCATCTGTGAGATCTTCACAGTTAATTGCTTCATTGAGAAGCTTCCTCCGGGCTGGTTGGACTTCGAGAACTACTTGAAGCACAAGCGAAAGGCTTTGTCTCTCGAAGACTTAGTCACACGTTTGCAAATGGAGGCTAGGAACCAAACCTCAACTGGCCTTCAAGGTCGTGACTACGACGTGAACGTGGCTGAACACAAGTTCAAAGGGAAAGGTAAAGGCAAAGCCGCGGCTAAGCCAAATTTGAAACCTACCAATTCTACAAACTTCAAGAAGAAGGGTTCAACTGAAAAGAAGTTCAAAGGAAAATGCCACAAGTGTGGTAAAATTGGCCACAAAGCTGACGTGTGTAGGAACAAACCCAAAAACACCGGGAATGCCCAATCCAACCTCATAGAAGCTGACTTGTGTGTTGTGGTCACAGAGGCCAACATGATTGATGACAACCATATGGAGTGGTGGTATGACACAGGTGCCACAACCCACATATGCACTGATAGGCGCATGTTTAGCACGTATCAGAAGAGCAAGTCTGAGCAGCTTTTTATGGGGAACTCTGCATTTTCCAAGATTGCTGGTCGTGGGAAAGTGGTGTTAAAGCTGACTTCGGGAAAGGAAGTCATCCTTCAAAATGTGAAGCATGTCCCAGACATGAGAAAGAATCTGATCTCCGGTACTCTGATGAGCAAGGCCGGATTTGCTGTCTACTTCGACTCAGACAAGCTGGTTCTGAAGATGGGGTGTACCTAGGCAAAGGGTATGTGAAGAATGGCCTTATCAAAATGTGTGTTATGACAGTCATTCGTAATAATGAAGCATCGACTTCTAATGATGTAACTTCTGTTGTTGAGTCTGTTTCAAACATTTCCATCAATAAGAAAGATCCAGTTGCTTATTTGCTTGAGTCATTTAACATTTGGCATGAACGGTTAGGACACGTTAATTCTAAGTCGATAAGAAGACTAATGAACTTAAACCTAATCCCGACTTACAAAACAAGTAAAGAGAAATGTGAAGTATGCGTACAGACAAAACTCACAAAAACTCCATCCCCTCATGTAGAGAGAACAACCGAACCTCTTGGTTTAATTCATACAGATTTGTGTGATTTAAAATTTGTTCAAACTCGAGGCGGTAAAAAATATTTTGTGACTTTCATAGATGATAGTACAAAATATTGTTACATCTATTTGCTACGAAGCAAAGATGAAGCCTTGGAAAAATTCAACGAATATAAAATCGAGGTTGAAAACCAACTCGATAGAACTATTAAAGTAGTTCGAAGTGATAGAGGAGGCGAATATGATGGACCATTTAATGCATTCTGTAAAGAACATGGAATTATCCATCAAACGACCGCTCCCTATTCACCTGAATCTAACGGAGTTGCGGAACGAAAAAACCAAACTCTTAAAGAGATGATGAGCAATGTTGCAGGAATCTGGGTTACCCCAGAACATGTGGGGGGAAGCATTGCTTAACCACCAATGATATCCTCAACAAAATACCGCACAAAGTCACTGGTAAAACACCATATGAACTTTGGAAAAGTGTTGTACCTTCGTACAGATACCTGAAAGTGTGGGGGTGTCTCGCAAAAGTAGCAGTACCACTACCAAAAAAGGTCACAATTGGACCCAAGACGGTGGATTGTATTTTCATCAGATATGCACACAACAGTAGTGCTTATCGGTTTTTGGTTCATAAATCAGACATACCAAATATCCATGTTAATACAACCATGGAATCAAGGAATGCTTCTTTCTTTGAACATGTGTTTCCGTGTAAAGATAAAAATCTGAACCGAACTCGTCAAGAGAAAGTTGCAATTACCTCTGTAACTGAAGCAAGCACTTCTGGCACATTTTTAGATGATGCATAAGAAGTTGCAGATGAACCTAGACGTAGTAAAAGAGCTCGTAAGAAAAAATCTTATGGTGAAGATTTTTTATTGGTCTTTCTTTTAGAGAATGAACCTCGAAGTTTCA
Organism: Eutrema heterophyllum; assembly: GCA_002933915.1. NCBI lineage: Eukaryota > Viridiplantae > Streptophyta > Magnoliopsida > Brassicales > Brassicaceae > Eutrema > Eutrema heterophyllum. The sequence continues at coordinate 3,840 of PKMM01049360.1, read as the reverse complement.
CTGAAGCCATGTCTACACCAGACGCACCTTTTTGGAAGGAAGCGACTCCATTATGCAAAACCATACATGGGAGATAACCGATTTACCACAAGGGTTTAAATCACTAGGGTGTAAATGGATTTTCAAAACAAAATTGAAAACCGATGGCTCAATAGATAAGTACAAGGCTAGGCTTGTGGTGCAAGGTTTCCGGCAAAAAGAAGGTCTGGATTTCTTTGACACATATTCTCTGGTAACGAGAATAACTTCAATTCGAATGCTGATTAGTTTAGCAGCATTAAGAAATCTAGAAATCCATCAAATGGATGTGAAAACTGCCTTTCTAAATGGTGATTTAGAAGAGGAGATTTATATGAAACAACCTGAAGGGTGTGTTGTCCCAGGACAAGAACACAAAGTATGTCGACTTGTAAAGTCGTTGTATGGACTCAAGCAAGCTCCAAAACAATGGCATGAAAAATTTGACAACGTAATGATGTCAGATGGTTTCAGTATAAATGAATGTGATAAATGCATATACATCAAAATTACTCCTCACGGATATATTTTGCTCTGTTTGTACGTTGATGATCACTACAAGAAAACAGTCGTTTTACAACGGACAGAATCGATGTAAAATCGATGTAAAATCGGGTTTGGGACGATTTAGCGACGATTGTCATTTCGTCGTAAATTGTTCGTCGTTAAACCCTAATCGTCGCAGAATCGTCGTAAAATCTGGGACGCATATAAATCGTCGTAACACCGTCGTAAATAATTCGTCGTAAAGTCGTCGTATAATTACGACGAATTTACGACGATTATACCACAGACGTGTTACGACGATGTTACGACGGATTATTTACGACGATGTTACGACGGATTATTTACGACGAGGTTACGACGAATTCGTTACGACGAATTTACGACGATATATCGAATTATATTAATTAATAAATTATTATTTAATAA
>PKMM01049324.1:26642-40791 GCA_002933915.1 Eutrema heterophyllum | reverse complement strand
ATATATATATATATATATACACACATAAATACTTATCAAATTAATGCAATCTTCTTAAGAAACCAGTTCAATACTGTTAAAGTTCTAGTTATGGAATGTTAAAACAACTAATTGCAATCTTCTTAAGTGTGATCTTGAAATTCTCACGAAAGTAAAAAAGAGAAATAAAATTTAAAAGTCTGCTGGTCAACAGACAGATATGACGAGAGATACACCACGCAGGTCAATATATTTGGTACGAATTCCTAGAATCATATTTTACTGACAAGAACATATGACGGTATAAAAACATACTCCAAATATATTTAAGAGTAACATTTTGTTTTCTTTAAAATAAAACTTTATTGTACAATAAGGAAGAGATTCAAGTTTTTCGAATCATACCAAAGGTCACCAAAAAATTAGTATTTTATTACCAAACTAAAGGAAAGTACAACAGCTTTTGATGCAGGCACGTTATGCATGAGTAATTGTAGAATGTAAGAGAAAAAAAAAAAATCAATGTTTCATGTAAAAGAGAGATTAATAGAAGTAACCTCAACTGGTGTAGATAGAATCAGCCCCCGGCCCAGACATTTTACAACCCCTAGGGCGAGATACAAAAAAGAGTCCCTAACATAAATTTTTTTTTTTTTTTCACTTCATGTATATGTCTCCAAAGTTGCATTATATAACATCAAAGTTCGACCTGAAACAAAATATAAAAAAAAAACTAATAGTTATTCCGAAAAGAAAATTATCATAAGAAACGATTCTTCCGAGCTTTACTCGATGCAAAATCATGAATAACAGTTTCAAAATCAATGTCCTCTAACATATTTTTTTCAATGCACAAAATTGCTAAACCATTCAAACGTTCTTGGGATATTAGAGGATCTCATATAATTTTTCAATAGTTTTAACTTTGAGAAACTTCTCTTACAGTGACAGGTGTAGTTAGTAGATAAGCAATTGAAACATTTGGATAACAATGTAGACCTTCAACAGACTCAAACACTTCAATAGGTGTCATAGGCACGTCTAGTAAATTCATTTGTAACATTTTCAATTCAGAAAAAAAGTCGTCTAGATCAACATCAGATACAACGCCATGAGAAATTTTTGTGTGAAAATTAATGCAATGTTCTCTTAATTCATTTTCATCAAGTGACTTTAGTTTCAATGAATCGAACAAAAATCCAAAGACACTTTTAAATGTAGTCATTTGCTCAAACCTGTTTTGCACTGAAACAATTGCCATGTCCACAACAACAAGAAAATAATTAACTCTAAAAGACTCTTCAGGCGTTAATTCTTCTTCATCAAAATCACTCTCATCAAATTGTCTTTTTCTAAAGACCCGACGTTTACTTGGAAATATAGGATCAACATTCATATCCCGAACAAGACCTTGAGCTACTTTCAAACAAGAACTAAACCCTTCATCTCTAAACTTTTCAAAAAATAGCATTATACCTTCCAATTGTTTTAAAGCAATATCGATGCACATAGACTTGGATTGTATACTCTTGCTTACCGTGTTCATAACAAACAAAATTTCATACCAAATAGTCATGCCAAGTAAAAACTCAAAATTCTCAAGTGAACCAATTAAACTTTCCGCTTCACTTTTTGTTATGGCATCATCACAAGATTCAAATAAATAAGATAAAGCTAATCGTACTTGAGGAGCTTGAAACCGAATAGCTTTAACACTTTTGATACGACTCTCCCAACGAGTATTAGACAAAGATTTAACAGTCAAGTAAGGAACATGATCACATAAAAACTTCCATCTTTTTGTAGAACCAGAAAACTAAACATATATACGTTGCAAAACTCCAAAAAAAGAAATAGCCTTCACACAAGAATGTGCCATATCACTAAAACCACAAGATTAAGACTATGACAAGCACAAGCATATATACCGCTTTAGGATTAATTTCAAGCAATCTCTTTTGAACCCCTTGATGCTTTCCTTTCATCTTCGAACCATTATCACAGCCTTGACCTCTCACATTATCAACATCAAGATTGAGAGATTTTAGCACATCTATTATTTTAAGCAAAGAGACCTAATTCGGATGTATCATCTACAACTAGAAACTCTAAAAATACTCTTTTACTGCTATCTTCCTATTTGACAGCCTCACACATCGTACTATTAAAGTCATTTGCTCTTGATGACTCACATCCGGTGTACAATCAAGAATGATAGTTCATCTGCTTTCCTTTTCTTTCGTTTTGCAGCTCCATATGTCATGATGCAACATCATAAAAATAGAATTAAAAATCTCGAAACTAGAACACAAACAATTACAAAGCATCTATTCTTGGACAAATTCTCGTGAGTGGGATTGGGATAATTGAATCACATGTTTCGAATATTCTACTAGACTATAGTACCATTATAAAATTGAGACTAGAAATTTTGGAAATAAAGAAAAGAATCAAAAACTTACAAAGTCCAGGGATGAACGATTAAATAGCAAAGTCGATGAACAAATACAAATATACCACAAGAGAGAAAACGAAATAAGGATAAGGGATTGAAATTTGAAATTTTGTGTTACAGACAGCTCCGATCTAAGAATTTTCTGTTGAAGAGGAAGAGTTTGTAGAAGAGAAAGAGTTTTTTTTTCTATAAAAACCTAAATTTTTTTGTCCTTTTACAATTTTTTTATAAACAAATCATTAAAAAAAAAAATTGGGCTCCTTAGATTTTGGGCCCCTGGGCGGTCGCACCTCTGCCCCTCTTACTGGGGCCGGGCCTGGATAGAATCGTTAATTTTAATTATGAGCATTTTGTGTAGATAAATTTCATATCATGAATTTTTATGATGCAAGTAAAAATTTCTGTTGTTGTAAAAATGTTCGTAGAATCGAGTGCAAATAAAAAAATTTGTGATGCAAATAAAATTAACACTAACGTCCTATATAACTACCAAGTGCTAACATAGACTATTTGTCGCTGCACAAATACTAAAAGCTAAGGTCAGCGTCAAATAAATAAATTTATTAATCAAATTTTTGTACAAAATAGTTTTTTTTTCTTTCTAGATAGTATTTATTTTTTTTTGTCACCCGACCATAACGGATCGACTCAATAGCCCAACACTCTGAAAAAGTAAGAGCTATAACACATGAATTAGAACACAACGTAACACAATGATTTTATTTCCACGAAAATATATCACTAGTAAATCTGTTAAGTAACCATACAAGTTGACTCTAACACGATTTAAAGCAAACTCAAGACACATCTTGATTTGCTGTTCTAGTCTCCCTTGTTCTAGGATCTATACGTGATTCAAGAACAACTTAATCGAATAACTTAGCCCTTAGCTTATAACTTCTTACAAGACAATCACTCACCCTATGCTAAGAATTCTCTCTCTATTGTGTTGAAGCACATTCGATGCTTCTCCATGCCTATTTATCCCCAATAGGCTTACGGCTAACCCTAGCCAAGAATCGCCTTGTCGATTACTCCAAATCTTCAAGGATACCGTCTTTCCTTATTCTTCTCCTAAGAATAAGGAAGTCTTCCAATCTTCAAGATCTCCACCAAGATGCTCGTCCAGCTCAGCTATAACTTCGCGTCTCACATCTCAGCTACTAGACTCCATTCAAGCTCCACGTCACCGGCTATAGCAACTTGCTCGCTTGTGACACTCCGTGAGCTACTTCTCGTCTAGCATAGGAGATGCAACAACAGTTGCATCTTCAATCTCCCCCTTTTTAGTTTTGTGTGTCTCTCAAACACCTGTTTACAAACAACAATACCACCAAGCAAATACCAACCAACACAAGCATACTAACACATACAAGATTCCTAAATTCAACTGAATAACTTCGAATATAAATCCAAAAGTTATTATTGTCTTAACCGAAATAAACAAAGTACATGATTTAAACAAAAACCAACTGAAACGTTTGAACTCCTTACTCCCCCAAAATCTTATACTAGTTAAAAGAACAAAAAGAAACATAAGCCGCTCCCCCACAACCAAGTCTAAGCTTGCTTCTAGCCACTTTTCCCCCTGCTTGTGAGCACACAAGTTAAAAACCAAAAGATTAGTTAATACTCGTTAAAGACCAAGATTAGTAAACTTACTTGTGATGGACTGGTGCAGCATAGCAACCACGAGCTGGAGAGTCCCAAGTACTTGATGAGTATCTACCATGGCTTGAATCATAGCCTCATTACTCGCCGGAGCATAGGTACACAGATTTTTCCCATATGAACCTCCCGAATGAGTGTTGAGGCAGGAGGTGGCTCGTGAGTTGGCTCAGATGCTGCTGGAGCTGGTTCCGATTCAGTGGTGCATATGCTCTTGTGGAGTGCTTATGCTGCTTCTTGGACTTCTTCCTTGTCTTATTTACAACAGCTTTCTCTGCTTCAGCGGCCTCAGCTGCTGCTGCTGCCTATGCTTCTTTCTTGAGAAACTCTTCACCACTGCGAGCATCCTTTTTGTACCTTGAAGGAGTGATCTGCATTTCTCCACGTTCTACTGGAACCTCATGCTGCATGTTGAGCAGGCCAGAGATAATGCATGGAAATAGCAATCATCGTGTGTCTCCCTGTTTGACCTTGCTCAAACTCATGATTTGTTTGAAAATCAGTGAGCCAACATCCACCTTCACACAATGGCACATCTTGTAAACCAACCAAGCTCTTTCTTCAGAGATGCAGTTCTTGTTGGTGGAGGGGACCTAGTTGAAAGCAGCCAGAGCAATCAGTGCTGCAAAGTGTGGTGGAAGGTCACATGTAGTCAACTCAGACCAATCTTTCTTTCCTCCTTTAGACATATACTGAGTCACTTCTAACAGCTCCACGGATTCAGCTTATGAGTGCTCCTCGATTTTTTTCATCAGTGAGGGATTCAATCTTCAGAGACTTGTTTATCATATTCGGAGAGAACAAATACTCAAAACCTCTAACCTTGACCTTGATTCCTTCTCCCAACTCAGCCGGTACCAGAACCCTTGAACCACTTCAGACACGTATGCTGACAGGCCTACAACAGTTGCTTTCATGCCACCGTAGCTGAGAATATCTTATCCAACTGTTTAGTCCCAGCAAACATGTGAATCTGTCTATGTTTGTGGTTGAGTTCTGCTTGGAGGTTGTTGGATATATATTTTTCTGCTTTGAGTAGCAGTTTCAATTCCTCTGCTTTGTTGACTAGGATAAGCTTTTCCTTGATCAATTTCACACTTTCTTATCTGAGCATCTGTGCTGCTTCCAGGTCAACATGTAGTGTGCCAACTAGTGCCTCAAGACGCTGCTATTCCTTTTTTAGATTTGAGTTTTCCTTTCCAATCTTGATCAGAGTCTCCCGAACCTCTTTGTAACTTTCGGTAAGGTCATCTCCCTGTTCTGCTTCAGACTCTGACTCAGACTCTTCCTCTCCTTTTGCAAACTCAGTGAATCCCACAAACGTGACAAAGTTGTTAACCTCTTCTATCTCTTCATCACTTTCCTCTTCAGAGTCTTCTTCTGCCAGCATTGATTTTTCCTTTCGTCGGTTCTCATCATTCACACATTCTAGCTTAGCGTGTCCAAAACCTTTGCAACCATAACACTGAATCTCCCTTCTCTTGATTGTAGGACACTCAGTATTGACGTGACCCACACCTTTGCATTCAGGACATTGTAGCTTTGTTCTCTTGCCAGGTTTGTCTTATTCGGTTGCTTTCTGAAGGAGCTATTCTCCTTTGTCCAAAAGGTTTTTCCACTTTCCTCAAGGCACAATCAAACCTTCTTACCAACAAACTTATTGGATCATCATCATCAACCACTCAGCCTGCTATCACATGTAGAGGTCAGAGCCAAGCTTCTCGGCTTCTTCATGTGACTACCAAGTTCCAACTCATGTGCCTGTAACATCCCAACTAGCTCACCAAAACTGAGTGTCTCGGTGTCACTGGATTCATTGAGAGCTGACTTATACCCCATAAATCTTGCCGGCAAGCATCGCAGAAACTTCTTCACAAGCTTCTTTTCCTTGTATTTCTTTCCCAAGGTTGATGCTTCTTGTGCTAGAGCACTCAGTTTAGAACTGAAATCGGCAATGGTTTCATGTTCCTCCATCTTCATATTCTCAAACCTAGACGCCAATAGATCCTTCCTTGAATTTTGAACCTTTGTTGTTCCTTCAAATTGAATCTGCAAGATATCCCACGCTTCTTTTGCAGTTTCAACTCCTTGAATCAGCTCAAAAGTCTTCCTTGAGACATTGCTATGGATCGTCGAGAGTGCCCTTGAGTTGAATTTTGATTTTTTCATCTCCTCCTCTGTCCACTTCTCTTCAGATTTCGGACTCACGACTCCTGCATCATCAGTGACTGTAGGCTCAACCCACTTTTCCACAACAACTTTCCATGCAAGTGGATCAATTCCCCTTATCATGGATCTGATTCTTGCCTTCCAAAAACCATAGTTTCCTGCATCCAAGATCACCCTTGAATTGTTCAAATACTCTTGAAAGCTCTCCATTTCTTCCTCAAGATCTCACCTATTTGTAATACACACAAATGACATCTCTGAAACCAAATGAAAAAAGTAAGAGCTATAGCACATGAACTAGAACACAACGTAACATAGGGATTTTCTTTCCACGAAAATATATCACTAGTAAATATGTTAAGTAACCATACAAGTTGACTCTAACACGATTTAAAGCAAACTCAATACACACTTTGATTTGCTGTTCTAGTCTCCCTTGTTCTAAGATCTATACGTGATCCAAGAACAACCTAATCGAATCCCTTAGCCCTTACCTTATGACTTCTTACAAGACAATCACTCACTCTATGCTAAGAATTCTCTCTCTATTATGTTGAAGCACATCCGATGCTTCTCCATGCCTATTTATCGCCACTTGCGGCTAACCCTAGCCAAGTATCGCCTTGTCGATTACTCCAAATCTTCAAGGATATACGTCTTTCCTTATTCTTCTCCTAAGAATAAAGAAGTCTTCCAATCTTCAAGATCTCCACCAAGATGCTCGTCTAGCTCAGCTACAACTTCGCGTCTCACATCTCAGCTACTAGACTCCATTCAAGCTCCACGTCACCGGCTATAGCAACTTGCTCGCTTGTGACACTTCGTGAGCTACTTCTCGTCTAGCTCAAGAGATGCAACAACAGCTGCATCTTCACACTCCATATGAGAGCAGGTGATAACGGGATATTTTCGTGTCAATTATCCCAAGTGTACTCATGTCATTGTAGCACTTGAGATGTCAATCCATAAGGGGTTAAGATTGAAACACTAAGAATGCAAGAAACTTCTTAATCTAGAGCAAACATTGTTTTTAGGTTTTTATATATTTATGAGAAAGGAAACAAATGCAAGAAGGAAAACAAAACANAGTCGAACCAAGATGAAGCGATCCACAAATTTGTCCGATTTCATATTCGTTTTGGATTTGAAAACAAAATTGTTTATAATTTGTAAAACTATCAAGGAGCACTTCTCCTACCTTGCATGAGTGCATCAACAACTATCAAGGAGAACTTCTCCTACCATTTCCTTGCTTTATATTTAGGCAAGCTATGTCCAACAATGTCTTTCATGATCTGTGGATAATCTCCATACGTAGTTGCAGTGTCGTACGTAAGTTCATAGGGGCTTAAGGCAAATTTAAAAAATAAGGTCTTTTTAAACTATATGTGTAAATTCGGTAAAGACTTTATTCAAAATAGGACTAAAAAAATCCGCCACATTAGTACACACATAATCTTCTAATGGCACAAATAAGTATAAAACAAAAAAAACCGCCACATAGTATCGAAGAAGATCCTACAAACGAAAGAGAAGAAGAAGTACCACAAATCGAAAGGCGGTGTCATGCTGGTCAAAAAAAAGAGACACCGTCGACGGCTCGACGTAGATGGAAGAAAAAGAAAGACGGCTGCGGAGAATAGATTGAATGAGAAGATCTAGAATCTAATAAAAGAACCGTTCTAAACATAATTGGGATTTGTAAAAAAACATAATTGGGATTTTTTTTTTCTTTTTTTGTAAGAAATTCTAACCCCAAAAAATAAATTATAAATTCACAAAAATTTAATCAAATATCTTTTCGGTTTGGGATTCAGATTTTTTGGTTGATCTCCATTTTTAGATTTTGAAAGTTCGATTTCTTTTTTAAATTGGGTTCTTAAAAGAAAATTAAAAGCAACAATGTGTATTGAACTCGGGTTGCTAAAGTTAGAACCCACTAACTTAGCCCTTCTGATACACTATATTTTTAACAATTGGGGGCCCTACAAAAATTATATATGTTGGGGGCCTGGGGTAAATGCCTTTTTCAGTACATAGTAAGAACGGCCCTAAACCTAAGCCGTGGAGAGAGAGCAGAGAGGAGAGCCGCATACCTTTGGAGTCGCCGTCTTTAGGAGAAGAAGGAGGCGCCGAGAGGAATCATCATCGATCTATGCCTTCATTCGCGTTCTTCGTTCTCTTTTCTTATTTCTCTATTTCCAGCAACCTTTAATACTTTTTAAGATGTTTTGTTACGCTATGATTGAGTAATTTCTTTGTTGGGTTTAAAGGAATTTTTCAAAGGGGATTCATGAATTGATTACTAGGTTGTTAGATTAGAGTTTATCTTTAGAGTTCTTTGTCTAAATTTGTGTTTCGTGCTTGTGGCTTGATTGACAACCTAGCTACTGCGATTAGGTTGATTTACTCACCGAAAGTGATGTTGAATTTTCTAAACTTATTTAGATGAACAAACATCTTTAGATGGCGGGAGTTGATCTAAAGCGTTTTGTGAACTTATCAATCTAAATTCTTTAGACACTTAGAGAATGAACGGGAGTTTAGTAATCTAAGTGGCTGAATTTCGTGATTAATACTATGGGAGTAGGTTAGTCTCGGTTCAAGTTCTAGAACATATCTATCGAAATTCTATGTTTAATTATCTTGTTAGCTAATCCATGATACCCGACGAAATTCCCTAAAACCAAATACTTTCTCGTATTGATTTAATCTTGTTATTTACTCTTCTTTAAGTTTATTAGTTGTTATTTTCGTCACTATTCACAGCTTCCAAACAAACACCCATATTTTTCATCTTAGTTCAATTCTCATCTCAAGTAAATCCGTGGTGCAGTTACTTGGTCTTCAGTGGATCGACCCCTAAGTACTACAATGCACTGTTGTGCACTTGCAGAAAACTAGGGTTAAAACCTGAGCACATCAAGTTTTTGGCGCCGTTGCCGGGGACCATTAACGTTGCCTACGAGTTTCAGATCAGAGTTCAGTCTAAGGTACGTTTTCTTTTTTCGTTTTTTATTTTTTTACTTGCTTCATTACCTTTTTCTCTATCTCTCTCTGTTTCGAAAGAGGTAGAGTTTTAAAAAAAAAATCGCTGAGATGGGCGAGAACAATAGACCTTTGCTAGGCCTCGATAGGCTTAGAGAAAACCACGACATCCAGCAACAACAATTTGATGAGCACGATCGGTCTTTTCGAGCTCAGTTCCAACAAGTTCCTCACTTCACTCTAGGAGATTATAACACTCAGTATTCTTTCTATGAAAACCGTTACCTATTAGTCTATAACCCATCAACGTAGACTATGAGATCAACCCAAAGCTCATAAAATTTGTCAAGCAGAACCAGTTCCATGGCGATACATCAGAGAATCCCATGGACCATCTCAAAGATTTTGAAGAAATCTGCAATACCAAACAATCAATCGGAGTTCTTGCGGATTATGTGAAGTGCAAGTTGTTTCCATTCTCTCTGTGTGACAAGGCACATGTGTGGTTTAAGTCTTTTTCTCCTGGTTCACTCGGATCAAGGGACGAATGCAAGGCTGCGTTTCTCAACCACTTCTACACCACTTCCAAATCAAACTTCTTTAGAGACAAGATTTATGGGTTCCAACAAGGAGAAGATGAACTCTTTCATGACGCTTGGGATCGCTACAGAGGATACATTAGAAAATGTCCTCACCACGGCTTTACGGAGACGTGCATCCTTAACACCTTCTACAAATGTCTTGAATGGAAGTTCCAGGAAGCCTTTGATGCAGCAAGCAATGAAAATTTCATGACAAGGACTGTGGAAGAAGCCTATGTCTTGATTAATAATCTTGTTGCAAGCAGGAAAAACAATTGCTACGAGGGAACATCATGTTCCACTACTCATGGTCTTAAGGAAACTAAAGATCTCAAAGCTATGGTGAAATTGCTCCTGAAAAATCAGCAACATTATGTCAAAGCTTGTGAAGCGGTTGTTGATAAAAGTGCAAAGATCTATCAAGATTTTGATACAACCAAGAGTAATCATCAAGAGAAACGTGTAGAACGAGAGCACGCTCATATGAATTGTCAAGCTGCTCCATATTTATCCCCAACCTCTCAAGACAACAAGCTCGAGCTTATGATGCAACAACTTCTTATGGAGCTGCAAAATTAGCGGACGACGTTAATATAAAAGTGGACAACTTATACACTAAACTTAATGGTAAATGTGAAGCTCTTTCCACTCATGTTAATGGCATGGACGTGCATCTATCACAAACCACAGATGTTGCGCAAGCCGCCGAAGTTATCGAGAAACAGATTGCAAAAGCGTATGAGAAAAATGCCGAAGACAACCGCAACCTTAAGTACAAGTTAGACAGCATGAATGCTCTTGGGTACAAGTTAGACATCATGTATGATCACCTCAACAAGAACAAAGAGATAATATATGACAAGTTCACTAACATCTCTATTCATGTAAAGATGCTTGAGAAACAAGTTGGCCAAATTGGAGAGGGTGTAAAGACACAAGATGGTTATCTTCCAGGAAAAACCGTAGACAATCCAATGGGATGTTGCAATGTCATATTAGATGATGGTAAGAGAGAAAACACACCCATTTCTAGCAATCAATACACCGAAGTTGAGCCTTCAGCATGCCCTAAAGAGCTCGAGCCAATAGGTAAAGTTCCACACCAAAGGAAGCTTCATAAGATAGATGATTCAGTGAAGTTTGTTTTCCCTTGCGTAATTGAATGTGTGGAATTTCCTGACTCTCTATGTGATACATGAGCTAATGTGAATGTCATGTCTAAAACCATTGCAAGCGATATAGGGATTGGTGATATCAAACCTCCTAAAATTAGTCTTAAGTTTGGAGACAATTTAAGCATAATCCCACATGGTTTCGTACAAGATCTGATGGTACAAGTAGAAGGGTGTCTTGTTCCTGCCGATTTCCACATTCTTGAGATGGAAAAGGATTCTCCAAGGACATTAGTACTTGGAAGTTCATTCCTTGCAACTGTGGGAGCAATTGTTGATTACCCCAACCGAAGAGTTCGTTTCTCTAACGTCAAAAAGAGAGTCTCTTATCCCGCAGTTCCTAGTGGTGAGAGATCTTATTGTATAACCATCTACAAATGAGGGAAACTAATTTTAGACCCTGGAGATAACAAAGATAGGTCCCAACACGTTTCTATAAGCCCCTTCAATCAAGCTTAACGGAGTTGTCAAACCGACAAAATCTGACCTTGATTTCTCATGTGATGCAAGTTCGACCTTGATTTCTCAAGGCCTTGTTGAGAACGTGGTGAAAGATGGTAATGTTAAAGAAGTACTCACCCTTGAGACACGTCCAATACCACCTCCAAAACCAAAACCTTCCAACCTTCCTTGGTTTAGGCATATTGCAAATTACCTAGCAGCAGAGGTCTTACCTCCACAATTCTTTGGTTACAAGAAGAAGTTCTTGCATGATGTTAGAAGGTACTTTTGGGATGAACCATATCTCTATAAGAAATGTTCAAATAATTTGTTCCGAAGATGCATCCCCGAAGAAGAAGTTCCAGGCATCCTTTTTCATTGTCACGGATCCGACTACACTGGACACTTTGCTACTGATAAAACTGTAGCTAAGGTTTTACAAGCTGATTTTTGGTGGCCTACCATGTTCAAAGACGCCTATACCTTCATATCTAAGTGTGATACCTGCCAAAGACAAGGTAACATCAGTAAACGGAATGAGATGCCACAAAACTTCATTCAAGAAGTAGAAGTTTTTGATGTTTGGGGAATCGACTTTATGGGTCCTTTTCCTTCATCTTTTGGAAACAAGTATATTTTTGTTGCTGTTGACTACATTTCTAAGTGGGTGGAAGCCATAGCTAGCCCCACAAACAATGCAAAGGTAGTAATGAAGATGTTCAAGTCGATCATATTTCTAAGATTTGGTGTTCCACGAGTCGTGATCAGTGATGGTGGTTCTCACTTCATCAACAAAGTGTTTGAGAATCTATTGAAGAAAAATGGAGTGAAACACAAGGTCGCTAAACCTTATCACCCACAAACAAGTGGTCAAGTGGAGGTACCAAACAGGGAACTCAAAAGGATTTTGGAAAAGACAATAAGACCGAAAAGAAAAGATTGGTCGGCGAAGCTTGATGATGCTCTTTGGGCATACAAAACTGCGTTTAAAACCCCTTTAGGTACGACCCCTTTTCATCTTGTTTACGGTAAAGCATGTCATCTTCCACTAGAGTTCAAGGCAGAATGGGCAATAAGAAAACTGAACTACGACATCCAGACAGTAGCTGACAAACGTTTCATTAAGTTAAATGAATTGGACGAGATTTGCCACAATGCCTATGAGAATTCTAAGATCTACAAGGAGATGACTAAAGCGTATCATGAAATGAAGATAGTTCCTAGGACGTTCTCACCTAATGATCAGGTTCTACTCTTCAACTCACGCCTAAAACTGTTTCCCGGGAAGCTTAGGTCGCGATGGTCTGGACTTTTCAAGATCAAAGAAGTTAAACCTTACGGTGCTGTGGTTCTCTGGAACCGTCAAGGAGGTGACTTTACTGTCAATGGAAAACGTCTTAAGCCAGTATTTTACTCATTCCCTTTGAATTGCATTTTAGATTATTGTTACTTTGTTTTTGTTTTTTTTTTTAATTTCAGGTTTTTAGACGAAGAACGACTGCAAGACGAGTAAAAGTCACGAAAACGAAAACGAGCACGATTGCGGTCGAGCATCGTCTGGTCGCGGCAAATACCTCATCGGCCGCGGTTGGGAATTTTCCTGCGGGAGAACAACGCTCGACCACGACAACACCCTACTGACCCGCGGTATCTCATTAATCGACCATGACTCATTTTTAACTCATTCTGGTAAGGTAAGTAAAACTAAACATTTCAAATTTCCATTACATTTTCTTTACCATCCTCTCATAGATTTTTCACACTGCGGACAGTGTGATTTAAGTCTTGGGGAGGATGTTCATCCGTTACTAACGATGTTTGATTTGTTTTGAGTTTGTTTTTCATTGGACGAGTAAAACAAAAAATCTTTTGTAAGAAGCATCATACTTGACGAGGCCAAAACTTCGTAGTTGGACATCGAAATTCTCAATGTTAATACAACAACAAAAATAAACATAGGTTTTTGTGATATTCATTATGTATCTTTTTAGTTTTGTTTCTATGGAGAATAAAATATTTTCTATGATTTATAGTTCTTCATGAAAAGTTCTATTTATATGACTTTATGTCAAAAAAAAGTTTCAATTTACTACCAATTTTTTTATTTGATCATAAATGAAATTTCGATATTTTTTGATATTATCTTTTTGAGAAAAAAGTATATTAAAATATGTTTTATACTTTCAAAAAAGCATAAACTTTCAAATTTTTTCCATTCAAAGATGATTGAGATTTTCATGATTTGAGGTTTTAAGAAGAAAAAAGAAACGGCGTCGTATCATTTAACAATGATTTACAACGGTTTTTTAACCTCGTTTTACTCGTTCCGTTTGTCGATTTGACGCTGTGTCTAATTTGACTCAGTTAACATAAGTTTGTGATTTAAATTTAAAGTTAACATAAATTGATGATTTAAACTGTCCACACGATAGTTAGTGCTTTGAATGGCCAAAATTTGAAAGTTCATGCATTTTTTTGACAATTTTCCCTTTTCAGATATGGCATAATGTTTTATAATGTCGTCTGAATTCAAATAAGTATAGAATATACAGTCAAAGATTTGGTTTCCATTTTTTACTAACTTTACTACGTAGAATATACAGTCAAAGATGTATTTAATTTATATTTAAAAATAATTTCAAAAATTCAAATTTTAATTTAGATTAGTTTGGATTTCCTTAAATACAGGTTAAATT